>APFE030117606.1:114410-133431 GCA_000404065.3 Pinus taeda
CTCATAAGATATTCAACCAAAAACATACTTAAGCCAAAAGATCTCCTTTGCTTTATATAGGCAAGCTCTTCCTCAAATCAAGGATCATGGGGCTCAATAATAATAATAAAATAAACAATACCACGGGCCAAAACCATGATAGCACAATACCGTCGGCTAAATACCATGAGAAACCCCACGTGTGGGTGCTTTACTGCCTTGAAGTGTGTGCACTGGGGTTACGCACCCAATGAATGGGTATCCTGCGGGTATGTATGCACTTTATATAAGACATGCCTGCGTGTACGCACCTTTTGTACGGTGTGCCTGCGTACTCCTTATTTTCTTCAATATTTGAGAGTTGTTCATCAATCTTTGCTACTACCCTGTTGTACAGTGATCCATCACCTGTATGGGTTGCCATCAAGGACAACACTTTAGCCATAATGCCAACAATATCTGATACATTCAATGCACAAAACAAGAAAATGATACACACAAATGATGTAAAACTTCTCTTTATTACTTCTCCAAAGGTTACAGACTTGGCTCGCCCTATGCACTCAGCTGCAGGGGTCTACTCACTCAACTACGGACTACTAGGCCTCTATGCCCTTAGCTGTAGAGACTTCTCCTACTCTATGACCCAAAGGCTCGACTCTACACTTAGATAAGACTCTATTCTTCATCCTTTCTCCATTGATTCTCTTTTTTCCCTGATTTACAACTTAGAGCCTTGCTCTATTTATACAATCCCATGGTCTGTAGACCATGGGTATATTTCTAAATCCGACATTAGATTACAAAAATGAGGGCAGACAACCTTATGACTCATTTACAATATTCATGCTCCACGCCCACAAAATGAGGAGTCTTTACATCGGATTTGGTCAAAATCTTGGCTTTAAGTCCAAAAACTTCCCTTGGGGGATCCCACGCCCAACATAACTATTGTCCTCATCCCTCAAAATCATCACCCTTCATAATTTGACTTTTCAACATTGCATGAGTGAAGGACTGAGCTTCAATTAACTAGTTGAAGGCAGTTGAGACTGCTGACCCATCCTTACCTTATAAAACCCCATCTCTCATGCATTGAAAACAAATTTCTAACTATAATATGATCAAGAGAAGAGGTCAAGAATATTGCATACCTGTACCTACCTGATGGTTGTTGGAGAGGCATGCATGTTGCTGTTGAGTTGATTTTGTTGTGCTTCTCATGACTCAGGTACATCTTCTTGATTTCCCTTTTTCTTTTTTGTTGATCTTTTTTTGCTGATGAGTTGTCTTCTTGTTGATGTGCAAGTGTTGGATTCCTCTGTTGCTACTGAGCTCTAGAGGAGTTTCATTGTGACTATAGTTATGCTTCTCCTCTTTCAATCATTGTGCTGAAGGTTAGACATGGAGCCTGTTGTTACTTCCAAATAGGCTTCTGTAGTTGGCATTTTTTTTTATTGTTTGTGTCCTTTTCCTATTGGAGGGTAAATAAGTATTGGAATTAGTGGAAGGTGTGGCCGTAGAGTGACATGGTCATGATGGGTGTTGAATGAGATGTGGTCAAGTCAATGTCCTTTTTTCCTATCCCAAAATAGGCTCGCATCTTAATTTTTCCATCGGACTGCCTTTCCTATAGATTTTCAAAACTTCCTACAGTACTACAGGAAACTCTTGTAGTAATTCAGGACAACCTCTTATAGAAGACTTGTTTTGTCCATATCTCCCAAATGGTAGAAAGGATTTGATTGAAACTTTTGAGCATGTTTCCATCATCATTATGAACTTCCCCATCAAATATTTGGTCAATGGATGCACAGATCTTGAGAAAAACTAAAAATGGATGAAGGGGATGGAGGTCTATTTCTTGGAAACTGTGCGTTGGAATTTTCTGAAATTGTTTGGTCATGTTACCATCATCCATATGCATCTCCCCATGAAACATATTTTTAAATGGATGCATGGATATCGAGAAAATTCAAAAATGTTTATAGGTGATGGAGGCTGATTTCTTGGAGACTGTGTACGGGAATTTGTTGAAATTGCTTGAGCATGTTACCATCATTCATATGAATCTCCCCATGAAACAACTTGGAAAATGTATGCATGGTTCTCAAGTTATTACAAAAACAAATTTATGCTCCATGTATTTATGTTTCTTATAGTAAAACAAAGCCTTCTTGTAGTATTTTGGGACATCAAGGAAAATGAGTGGTAGAAGCTTGGGAATAATGAGTGGATGGTGGAAATAGATGAGGGTGGTGGATTGGCATGGCCTTGGCCTTTTTGGAGCATTTGAGCAAAGGAGAAAGTCAAAATTTGAATTCTTTTAACTAGGCTTGATCAATGTTTTCTTTTGTTGGTGCCAACTTGTTTTGCTTGTAGATGTTGGAGAGTAAATGCATTCATTAGAGAGATACATGGAGCAAAGATTTTTTTATTATTTTTTTTTCCTTTTTTCTTCTAGGCCTACTAGCCACCTCAATGAGGTTTTCAACTAGTAGGTATACCTAGGCACCTCAAAGGAGGTTTTCACCTAAGCTTTTTAATTTGTTTCTCTTATTTTTCAATTTATTATTTTCTACCCTACCCTACTTGAAAAAAAAATCACTTTCAAGTATAAGAATACTTCCAATTGAGCCATGTGCACATCAAGATGACAGAAAAAATTATGTGGAGGCTTGAAATGTATGCTTTGACATGTACCTGGATTTGAGTGATCAAATGCTTTGACTTTGATGATATCAAGCGCAATTGAAGAAGAGAGTGTTGTTGCAACTTAGTGACTATATGGAACCAAACCTCAATATTACTTTCATGCCATTGGTTTGTATGTTTATCTGGATCATTCTCCATGTCTTCTTCTACCATGACCTTCAAACCTTCCTCTTTTTTCTATTTTTTCTCTTGAATACATGGAGGATTTGATGGTAACCATGAGGGAGATTTCTCAATCTCTAATTTTGATGTCTGCTCTTCATCAAATGTAGTCCACGATCCTTTGGTATGCTCATTTGAATCTTCTTCTTCTGGATGTGGTACTTCAATGATATCAAGAGTATCTATTTTTTGAAATGCCCTTCCTGAGCTATGGTGAATACCATTTAGCTCAAGAGGATATGTTTGGAAGTGTTGTGCCTCAACATTGTAAGTGGGCTGAGCTACTTCAATATGTGGGTTTGGAAATGGTGGTATAACTAGTTGAGTGGGAGTGGATATTTGAGATGGATGTAATTGGGGTTGCAGTTGTGGTGGAGGTGAATGGTAGGGATAACATGGAGTTGGGTGTAGAGGATATTGAGGAAAATACTGAGGATATTGTGAATGGCTCCCATTAGTTCCTTGCCAACCTTGTTTCCAAAATTGGTTATGGGGTTGAGATGGCCAATGTTGCCAAGGAAAGGGTGTGTTCCAATTACTTTGATATGGATGTGCATAAGCTTGAAACTATGAATTAGATTCTTGCATCATACTAGGTTGGATAGGATGCCATGGTCCTCTTGGAGCTACATGACATTGTTGCATTGGCAATTGACTTGCTTCATTGTCCTCTTCATAAACTTCCTTCAACCTTTGTAATGATGGACAACGTTTAACATCATGTGATTCTTCATTGACAACACAAATATCAACATCTTCTTTTTCTTCATCTTGCATTCTTAACATTTCTACTTGTTTGGTTAGATTTCTAAGAATTTGTCTTAAAATCATCAAACAAATTTCTAAGTTTAGCTTGACTTACTGATCTTGATGCTGAATTACCTACTCTTGTCTTTCATCTTGATATGTTTTTGCATGTTTCACAAACTTCATCAAATGATAATTGGTATACATCACCTCTACTCATGAGATCAAGGAGATCAATCCACTCATCCCTAATTGTTCTAAGTAAGAGGGTTTTTAGTGTGTCGAATCCTCAATGATGTAGTTTTGCCCTCTTAACATTATAAATGAACCTCTCTATTATATCCTCAAGGCTCTCATCTTCTCTTTGATTCATTCTAAATATTTCTTCCTTAAGATTATGATCTTTATATATTTTATAGAAATATCTTTTTCATATCATTCCATGATCTTATTGAATTAGTCCCTAAAATCATGAACCAATTAAGAGCTCTATCCTTCAATGTTGCTTGAAACAATCTTAGTTTTTAAGTTTTTAATAAGTAACCATAAGATCTACAAACAATTTCAAATTCAAAGAGAAAGGATTCCTGATCCTCTTACCTTAGACTATGAAATTTTTGAAAAAAATATGGAGGGATGTTCTTCATGTGCACACTACCATCAATATCTTGAATGGGATATCTGAGAGGATCTTCCTCATTGTCATCATCTCTATCCATTTCTTATGCATTCTTCACCATTTTATTCTTCTAACTATAAAAGTGAATGGTGATGTGGCTCTTACTGCACCACGTTACCAAATGCGGAGGGTGGGTTGGCGTTGGAGATTTTTTGTTTTTATGATTGAATGAAAACTATAATGCAATGCAATTTTCTACTTTCGAAATTAAATATGCCTAATGCAAAAATTTGTTTTTTTCACGAAGTAGAAAGAAATGAATCAACTAGGGAATAAAACAATGCATATTTTGACACCTCCCTGAAAATGTCACTGATAAGTGATGAGCCTTGGTATTGCAACAAGAATGTTGCAATTCCCAAGGCTATTGACTTTAATTATGAACCTGGGGTTCATACAAACTTAAGAGGTATCAAAACTATATGTGGAGCATACAATGTGTCCTTCCTTTGCTGTCATGAGAGAAATTAAATGCCGCCTATTTGCAGGAATGAAAGACTGAACTTAAATATTCTTGTAAAGTAACATGAAATCCTCTTTCTACTTATTAACACACATTGTTGGCAAAAGAACCCTATTTTAACCCTATTTGTCACATGAGATATTTTAACTAATCTAAGAATGAAAAATTATTTAGAGAGTACTTACTATTGTGTGCACGTGTAAATATAAACAAACTCATTATATAATCTTTTTTCTTTATAAATGGAAATGCTAATATTTCCTTGATCTTTGGGAGGGGAGACAAGCGTCGAGGAAGAGGGGTACAATATTTTGATGGCTTCAAGGTCAAGTAGGGGCTTAATCCTAGCTTCAAGGATTATGTTTCTCAATTTGGGCTCAAAATAGGCTGCTACAAGATTTCCTATAGGATTTACTAGTTCTCCTACGGGATCCCCTAGTTCTCCTACAGGATCCCCTGTTTTACTACAGGATGTTACAGATTTACTATACAAAATTATAATTCATTGAAATACTAATAAAATAAAATCCAAATTGGATGGGAAAAATTTTGTTATTGATTAGGATGTATTAGGTCCCCATTCCAAGTGGAATCACTAAAAAATACCTCTTGTTAACCCACGCTAAAAAATAGTAGAAACTTACTAGTCGAAAGTCTAGAAATTCGAGAACTAGTGAGCTAGTAAATCTATAAAATGCCTAACCTAATCAAGTGAAAATTCAATGGGGTAATTTCTTTCATGAACTAGAATGATTTGTTGATCTAATCAAAGTGGAACCAACTCGATTGAATCTCATTAGAATGCTCTAAAAATTAGCAGAAATTTACTGTTCTTGGCGACAAAGGAGTTCCAGAAATCTAGATTTAGGAATAAGAAATATAATCCAAGTAGCTCAATGATTAATATGATCTTCAAAATATTTTACAAGGATTAAATGATTCTTGTGATCCTGCAAAATAGCTTACATCAAACATTTAACCTAATCCTACAACAATAAATGATTAATACTAAATGCAGAAATAGAAAGAAACAAAACAAGAGATCCATGTGAATAAGAAGTGAAAAGAAGGAAATAAAATAATACAAAAGGGCTCTGAGGCTCATGGGATGGCCAAGACCAAGGAAACTCAGAGACCTATGGAGGAGAACAATATTTAGAAGCTAAAAATTTCACCAATCTTCATTATTTTCATCAATACAATTACATCCCTACAAGAAAATACAATGGAGATACAGAAATACGAGTTCCCTCCACAAGAATACTAATGAAAAATCTATCCCTAGAGGAAAATTCAACTAGGTACTTATACAAAATGATTAAGAATCATTCCCCACCAAAATCCATTGATTAGTGGATCTGGTTCCCAATACTAGGAATCTGCATTAAATGGGAGGAAACACATTCCTAGATTTTCTCAATGATTGGAGTTCCAAAATATGTCCCATAATTCCATAATATCTTGTTGATTTATTATTTAACAGTGATCCTCCTGTAGTAGGGAGCAAGTCCCTAAATTATCTCCTCCTCCAAATCTTCATGATTTGCCCAATATTCTCATAATATTCCACAAAAATAAATAATATTATGCAAAAATATCCAATTATTCATAAACCTTCCTAATGAATATATTAAAGTTAAAAATACATTATCTAATGCAAAAAGAGATGTTTAATGTGCTAAAGGACGGTCATAGGCCTTAATTTATGTTTAAATTAGAGGCATGGGCCTTAATTTATGTCTAATTTAGAGGCCCATCACACAACGCCAACTCCAATGCTTAAAAATGGTGGTATTTAGGGACTCCACACTCAAATTCATCTAGAAACATATTTACATGAATCGGACCATCATAATAAGGTAGCTTTCTTATCTTTGGTGAAACACAACACAATGATTTCGTCATCATATTGCATCACAATGTAGAAACTTCATGTAAGAGGTTTTTCCAATGCTCTAATTCCTCATTAGAGTCAGAAGTGCATGAAATATCTCAGTCCCATGTGATCCGTCCATCCGCTGTTGGATTGATGCAATGCTGATCTCATGTTGTTATCTTGTATATTTGATCCAAATCATGGTCACTTTTTGCATAATCATGGACAAGTTTGGTATAGCGCGCTCCTTCCGCAGGATCCAGTGGCACTACAACCCTAAGCGACTTCTTTTCGAAGGTCATTTTCTTCTTCTTAAAATTAATGATCCCATTCATATCAATAGCCTAGTCGATTCCCAAGAGCACAAGGTAGGGATTACTATCATTGACAATTTCTATAACTTTGAAGATCACTAATGCAGTCTCTGGTTTCTTTTCCTGGTGTCCTGAGGTGGAGGCCTCAACAAAGCTCTTCTTTGCTTCCGTGAATGTTTCCTTAGCGCGATTAAGGTCAATGTCGACTTCTTTCTCAAGAGCTTTGCAAATCCATCTGTCTTCCTTAGGTTGCTTACCTTTATCTTCATTAGTCTTCATACCACTTCTTAGTACAATATTAATGCTATGATCCTCGGGGCACAACCCTCATCATTTGTAAATTTTTTGTAGGATTCTAAGGCTATGTTTTCTTCTCTTGCATTTTGGCTATTACCACTAGACAGTATTCTATGGCATGATCAAATTGTCTACATCATTGGCACAAAGGGTGTGTAGTACTCGGGCAATCTCTCGTGAACTGACCTGGTTGTCCGCAGTTGTAGCATATAACCTGACCATGACCTCTACCAAGTCCTCGTCCTTGTCCTCATCCCTGACCTTGAAAACCCCCGTGCATGCATCCTGTGCCTAGATCTAGGGTTGAGTATTTGATTGCATACAATAATTAGGGGTTCTTTCCATCATTATCTTATAATTTGGATAATGCCGCTCATCATGGCCCACTCATTTATAGAAATTGCAAAATAACTTCTAGGGTGTTTGTACGAATTTCTGATGTAAGTGGCAGTTATCTGTCACATGTTGTTCAATGACTTGACAAGTGGTGCAACATAGTGCAAATCCCGTGCTTGGCCCAGCTGAGGTTTCTGGCTTTAGGAGGGTTGGCCCCTCTGCTATAAGATAATTTATGTATATTGGACAATAATCTACATTGTGCCTGTGGCCCTTGCACTTCAAGCAACAAACTTCTACATGCACTTCTGACTTAGTCTCCTTCACTTTATTTAGACTCTTCAATTCTAGGCGTAGGCTCTCTAAATGCGAGTGGATATATTGTACCCCCAGGTTGGTATCCTGAATAGGTGATGTGTACAGTCTCATCACAATCTCTAAGGCTTTTGCCTACGTTGCAATATTTTCCTATGACAAAGCTATTCTTAAGTGCGGAAAAAGCGATGCTATAAACCAGTCGCAATGTTGGGTATCTGAGATTTGCATGTTAGCCTGCCTGATCTAGTAGTTCAACCTATGATCAATGTCCCAAGGTGTCTCATCGACTCTACTTAAATTCATTTACCGACTGCACCTCATATTTAGGCTTACTAAATTATTTGTTCAAAGTTGTCTGAGTCTTTGCTAGTGATGCCTGAGGATTATCAGCTCAATACTTAATATACTAGGTTAGAGCATGATCCTGAAAGGTGATAAACAACTGCGCCTTGTTTATATTATCATCGGCGATTCGTTGTGCTACCATACAATGTTCGCAACAAACCAGAATTGCTTCGAATCTTCACTTCCTATTCCTTTTGATATCAACATCTTCATTGCATTTTCCATGATGAATGGTGGAGGTGGAGGTGGAGGTGGAGGTGGAGGTGTAGGAGAAGGTGTATGTGGTGGAGGTGGAGGTGGAGGTGGAGGTGGAGTGGATGGATGAGATATCCTCAGAATACCTGAGTTATTAACTAAACAACACTTCGCGGTGTAGTCAACACCACCCCTTCTTCATCGCTTGAAGGAGGTTCAATTAATGAACTATACTCTGCACCTGATCCATTACTCCTAAATAATCTACCACTTCATGTAGCTCCAAACATTAATGTAATGGCATTACCTGCTTTTCACATAGTAGCAATTTAATCTAAGTATTCAATGACCTCAAGTACTTACCTCGTGGTCCTTAGAAGAATATTTTCTCTAGTTCGCTATAGCTAATTGATGTGTCAACTGCAAATTTAGTAACAAATCCTCCCAGGATTCGATCAAGCCAATGGTTAACAGCCCACATGATCTTGTTTTCAGAGGCCTCTAATCATCGCAACAATTTTGGAATGCACATTATAGGACTATCGAGCTTCCATCTCCCTTGGTCATCTTCCAATTTTTCTACCCACTCATATAATTCACATGGAAAGGTGCAGAAGAAAATTTCATGTATCTTTGTATATAGATATCTATTCAATCAATTGTCCTTCAATAAGTGTGGATTCCTATTTTCTTGAGCCACAAAATCATGAATCTTCCAGTCTAACCACTTTTTAATCTCATTCTTAGTCAAATTCCAATGATGAAACATCACACATCTCTTAAGCAGATATCGGTCTCGACAACATAACCTTTTTTTGGCTTAAGGGATCATGACCCAGGTTCGGAGTTAGTTGCACCAACCAACAAAATCCTACACTACTGGCCCTTTGGCAAAAACCTGTGCAGTGCATGTTGCAGTCTCACCTGAAGCAGTATTGGGGGATGCAAGAACCAAGTTTTTTCATCCAGAGATGATGTGATGAATTTCTATAGCCTAGATCTCCCTTCGTGTAGATCTAATCCTCTGATAGATCTTAAACCATGAAACTGGTCTAAAATACCTTCAACTCCTCACAAAACCCTTTGATTGCGTTATTCAAATCCTAAGAATATAGGCCTACTACTTTCGCGTGAATAAACATGCCTTCTAGGGTTTTTGTGGCCTATATTTGTCATTGCGCAGACCTTTCCTCCAATAATTAACTTATTTTAGATCTATAAATTCACATACATCACTCAATCATCTTATTAAGCATAAACATATTTAATAGACCCAATTTGTGTAGGTAATACACATTACTTCGAGAAACCAATATTTAGAGTGAGATAAACAGATAAAAAAATCACAGATGCAAGTATTTCCAACCCAAAATCAGTCTTTATTAATCAAAATCAAGTCAGTACAGACTTCAACTACCTTGTGCACTCAGCTACAAGGGTGCATGCACTCAGATGTAGACTCTTCTAGGCCTCCGCACACTTAGGTGCAGATCCTTTCCTTTGCTACTAACAGGAACAAACCTTCCTTCCTATCAAACCCTTACAATATCATTCATTCATCTCTCTATTCTTATCTATCAAAAGTTATCTCTAATACTCCCTATGACTCACTATTTATAGCTTTTATAATACAATACAATGGCCCCTAGCTCATGGGTGAGTCTTCATAACTTCCCAAAACAAGGGGCTAAGACCCCTTTGACTCCTATCTATCTACGTGTTCCACATCCAAATTTCATGGAGACTTTACATCTTTTACAAAATTCTTTACAGAAATGACTAAGTTAATTCAATTCTACCCCTGGGGACCCCATCCCAACACCTCCCCTCTAAAATACAACAACTCATCTCGCATTGACCTAGGTACTTGTGCTTTGATTGAACTTCATCCTTTGCATTATGGCTTGTGTTTTCTTATTTTGTTCACTGTCCAACCCACAAGCCAATCTCTTGACCTGGTTTCCACCCAGTTCTGGGCTTGCTTTAGAGAACTATGCAATCCTTGAGGGAAGCCAGCCTTGCTCTCAAGAGTAACATAGTTCAAGCAAACAGTGAGCCTTTAGCTCCAAAAGTGCATAGAGATAGTTGAAATCCAACCTTTAGATAGGAAATTGGGTAGAACATGAGAGGCAACCTAGAGCCACTCAACCCAAAAATTGCGTTGGACTGCACGATACTCAGAAACTACACAATGCATGAGGCAGAGGGTTGCCCAATCCTTTCCAGAACTGTGCAATCTTTCCGATAAATGCATGGTAGTTTCCGCCCCCCTCGCCTAGAAAATAAATAAAACTAAAGGGAAAGAAGCATCCCTAGGAAGCATGGATCTATTATTAGTTTCCCGAAGGTCGCACATATGTATCCTTAGATGTTTCCGTGAAGTGTCACTTTTGTCCTTGATGTCAAGCATGCACATAATAAATTCCAATTTTCTCAATTCAATTTAATGCATGCCTCTAGAGCTCATTTTTACATTTTATCGTCAAGTTATAGCATTCCCAAGGAAATCAAGGAGCCTTCGGAGCATTGTTGTCGCTTTTCTGTTTTATCATCTTTTGTCACTTTTTCTGTCACATTTTTTTGTTTATATTGTGTGAGTGTTGTTTCACTTGTTCCTCTGAATGAATGCTGACATTTTAACTTTTTTTAGCTTGTAGAAGCATTGTTTCAAGTTATATATTTCCTTTCCCAAGTTTCGCATGAGTTTTCCATTTTTTGCACCAAGAGTCATTGTTCTGGCGACTCCCTTCACATGCTTCATTTTCCTTTAATTTAATCAATTCCTGCACTTGTTTCACTTGCATGCATCAACACTTAGTCAAATATACACCTAGAATTACATCATCCTTCATGTCTGCTTTATTTATACTCTCCCATGGGCATATTTGGGCTCCCCTTTCTTGGATCTCACACTTCACTACATGCACTATGCAATCTAGGAGCTCAAGGCCTCTATCCTAGATCTTGGAATTGTGTAGAGCTTGTCTTGACTTGGCTCCAACTACACATTATGTAGTTCTAGGAGCTAGTCTCCCAGCTTGGCCACTGAGACTGCATAATGCAAAGTTTCTCCTAGGCCCTGACCCAAACTCAAATATGCATTATGCAGTTCTAGTCATCAAGCTTCCACACTTATAGTTGGGACTGTGTATTTCACAGTTCCCACAGTCAGTCGGTCACCCCTGTCGATGAAATTTGTGCAATCCCTCTCATCAGATTCCATGATTTATGCTTAATCATGATGTGAAGTTATATTTTTAAGAGCTAATGTTTGCTTTCCATGAGTGTCCCTTCTATCCCGCAAGTACCACAATCATGAAGAAATTATCTCCAACAGTAATTGTACCATGGCACCAAAGAGAGATGCTTCAAGGGAGACCAGTGAAATAAGTACTAGGGAGGAAGTTTAGCAAGTGCTAGTTAAATTTCCAATGTATTGAGACACTCAACTGCTCATGGAAAATGAGTCAACACTAGCATGGTAGCAAGTCCAACATTAATAGAAGAAGGTAGAAATCCAGTACAATATCTGGGAAAGGGGAAGTTACTGACATAATAGAGGGAGAAAAAAGTTGCAAAGTAAAAGTAGATTTAATATTCAAAAAGGCAGTTTTGGCAGGAAAAGGAAAAGGAAGTAGAGGACACATATAACAGAGAAGAGGAAGAGAGAAAAGAAGAGCTTGCAAGTAGCAGAATTGAGATCACAGTAAGAAAAACAACAACCAAAGGAACGATGGGAGACGTGGAGGAAAGAACAAGAAGAGAAGAAAATGTAGGAATAAGAACAAATACAAGGTGCAATGATAGAGAAAACAATTCCAATACATATTGATGAGCTGGAACAACCAACAACTGAGGAACAAAGTGAATGCAGGTTCCTTCACCAATGCTAAACACAAGAACCAAGTCTGGCTAGAGACCGATGAGTACGTGGAGTAGCTAAGACAAGATGTCATTAGCGAAGACTTGAAGTTGAGCACACATAACACGCAGAAGTACAGTGGTGGTCTCGTCATGGTCACCACCATGCTTCACATGCTTCAGAACGAGTTCAAAACAGGTTCCAGGAGCATATACCCATATGCCATGGAGGCAAGAGTCTGCTTTCAAGAAGACAACATTAGGCATTTTGGGGACACCATCATGTAGTACCAATATTGGAATGTCACCAAGAAGCACCAAGTGGAGGTTTCTGAGTTGGTCTTTCCCCAAAATTCGGAATCATATTGTTTTGTTTTGTTAGGTTGTCTCTAGCCTATTTTGTCTTACATGGGTACATGTGGAAAATGTAGTATTACTTGTAAATACGTTCTATTTCAAATCCCAAGTGTCATTAATGGAATGTGAAAGGTCATAATGTTATGTAATGAGTTACTTGTAAGGAAGTTAAAGAGTCATGAGGGTAGTCAAAGAGTCACAAAGGGGAACGTTAAGGGTCACCTCGCCCTTTGTTATAAATAGAACCTGATAACTCATAGAACAAGGTTTTGGGAGCCAAGATTTTGGCTAGAATTAGGCTTCAGAAAGGCTTTGGAGTATTGTGACAAGCCTTGGTTTCTTCATAGCATAGAGCGAGTATACTTCTTTGGAGGAGAAGGTGTTCTTGACTATAATGTTCCACTACTAGGGTTAGTGGCTATCAATGGTGGATGTATGAATGGAAATTTCACTTATAATAATAATAAATGAGGCAGCACAGTTTCATGCATATTTTGTTATTGTAGTTGGACTATTCTTGTTGCTTTAGCAATGTATGTTTTTTAACTTACAGATTTTATTATGAACTATTTTGTTTAACCCGTCACTTTTTTTAGTGAACTATTATGCATTTTAGCTTTTCATGTCATTATGCTCGTTTGTTCCTTTTAGGTTGTGTACTATTATAGGCTTCTCAAGGGACACACTTCCCTTCCCACTTTGTGTGTTAGGACCCCCATGCATCTCACTTGAATCATTTCAAGGTAACACAATTTCTTCTAACCAAAGTCATCATACTTATCTCTATGTCCTATCGTGTTCAAGGCACTGCATTACCACCCACTGTTGGGACTCCTACTCCAAACAGACTGAGGTCTAGTTGGGAGTTCTTACTAGGGGGAGATCCCTTAAATGTTGGTGGGTCCATCACTATCAAAATTAATGGCACTAGAAGGAGGGCTAGATGACAAGCTAAGCCATTGCAATTTGTTTTGAATTTTTGCACATCATTCATGACTTATATCGCAATCCTAACCCTGACATGTTTTTCTCATGCTCATGATTTTGATGTGCCAGTGGATGTTATTGATGGCTTGTCAAAACTCAAATTTGATGGTGAAAGCAAAGAATCCTAGTTAATCCATGCAGTTTCCTTTCATGGTTTTTGTGACAGGAATGAAGTCCCCTCGAACAACATTGCCTGTGGGTTGTTTGCTTACACGTTCAAAGGGCACATTAAACATTGGTGAGACACATTGCCCGGAGCCTCTATAAACACTTTCAACCACACGATCAGAGAATTAGGCCATGCTTTCATCTTTTAAGACTGTAAATCACTTAATCGTATTATTTTAAAATTTTGAAAAGCACCTGACGAATCAATTGAGTATTTTCATGATCGTTTTCTTCATTACTGTTATGAATTTTCTAAAGATGAAGTTGACTTGAAATTTTTGGAGGAAATATTTTAGTATCTTGTTCACATATTTGAGAATCCACATGAGTTAGAATATTTTGAACCTCTCCTGGAATACCTCGATGTTAGAGCTTCTAAATCTGAGAGGGACAAAAAGTGGCCCTCTGTCTCCTTCTCATCAAATAGCTCTAGCTCCACAGTTTGAGGTGGGAGAAGTTAAGAATCCACCTATTGATCTATCACCATCTCCTCCTACCCCAGCTACTTAGGATTTCTACGTAGATTTGGACTGCAAGCCTGATGGCTGTCATGTGCTCTTATCTCCTCATCCTTCGCCCTTTGGTTCCTTTGATCCTATAGATTTTAGTGTGTTGTGTTCGTCCATTTCAGATCTCACATGTGATGTTCACGAGGATCAAGTTCGGGACAAAGTTGGTGTTGAATAACCAACCTGTGCTATCATTTTTGATGAGCATGTGTGGGACTCTGAACAAGAATCTATGGTGAAGGATGACCATCTTCTATCTACACCTAGTTTGCTTAATCCTAACATCTACCATGATTTTGCTATTTCCATTCCATCTTGTGAAAATCCACTTCTAGATTTCTCTGTTAATGATCATTCATAGAACGCATGGGATTCTAGTCTTTCATTTGATTGTAGAGAGGAAAAATCTATCTCCCCAGATATACCCAATCTCTCATCTTAACCTTCCGAAACATAGAGGGTGAAATTTCTCACTTTTCATCATCCCCTCTTTGTGATTCGTCAGGTCATGAGGATTTCATTGTTCATCATCTTGAATTTTCTTATCATGGTTGTTGTGATATTCTCATTCATTCATCCAATCATGATTTTGATTCGTTTGATGTTGATATTTCTAAGCCAATAGTTTTTGATGATCCATCTTCTGATGAAGTATAATCTCCTCAAGGTGTCAAGGCACTTCAACCCGAATTGATGGTTATGTCAGGTTCTCGTAGCCTTGTGATCATTTCCACCTCCGATAGGAAATCTCTTGAATCTCCCCAAGCTCCCCATCACTCTCCTTTTCACATTGAAAATCAATCTAATTCATACTTTTCGCATCCTCCACTAGAATCATACAATCCTATTGATCATGCATTGGGGGAGTCATACGTGGCAAGCACTATTTCAAAATGAAAATTTTCTTCTTTCATCATGTTTTATTGTTTGTCTAGTTCAAAGTTGTGTACATGCTTGTCATCCATGCGTAATGTGACACAACACCATGATACATTTGTAGATTCCCTTTCATATGATTTCATTTTTTTTATTTTGTATGGATATATTCAAACTTTGAACATTTCGGTTTGCATTGCTTTATTTTTCTTGTCTATTCGTATTCTTGAATATATTTCTCATCAACCATGCCATCACCTACATGGGTCTACCAATGCATGGGTGGCTGCATTAGAAATATCACTTCACATGAGTTGGCCCAGGCTATTCTTACCTTAGGAGTAGGAGTAGTGTTTGATTTTTTATTTTGTTTTCCTTACATTGTTTTGTTTTTTCTTCTTTCCTTTGCTTCTTTTCTTGTGCACCTGTAGGATTAGTTTATGCATGAAACTGTGTTTGGCTTATTGAGACAAGAAGCTTAAAATACAAGAGGAATTTTACAACTATAAACACTTGGTTATCTGTCTATTCCCTATCCTTATATAAATATTCCATTTCTTCTAGTCGATGATACCCTGATGGAAAATATGTTCCCTTTCAGAGTGAGTCATGGTGAAATCACGATGCTTGCACTCTTAACTACTACTGCCTACTCTAATTGGTTTTCTATATTCAGTTAACCCTTATCAACTTAGTCAAGTGGAGTAAGGAGAGGGGGAATTCCTTATGCCAGAGGTATATATAAACATCCTTCTCTAAAAGGACAACATCTTCTTCTCTCAATAAGCTGGGATCCCTATTCCACCTCATGGATAAATAATTGCATATGCACAGTTCTTTGAAAAATTAAAAATGAAATGAAAAAAAATAATAAAGGTGAAAGAAGAGAAAGGATTCATGTGTAGAGAGGTGAAGTAAGTAACTCCATCAGGGTACTTTCTCGGCTCCTTGGAAGCAAAAAAATGCTTGTGCTCCTGAAGTGACTCCACTGAGTAATTTCCAGGCCTAATAGCAGTGGAGAAACACTGACAATATATATTACTTGTGCATTTATATACCCCTCATCCCCAATTGAAACAACTCAGCTGACTTGGCTTGGAATGTGTGTTACTGATAAAGAGAATGGTAGGGACTACATCTCTAACTCCAACTAGTGAAGAAGCTATGATGATACAAGAATCAAACAATACTTCTGGAAGAGTTAGACTATCTTTATATGAAACAAGGTCCATCCAAA
Source organism: Pinus taeda (assembly GCA_000404065.3). Lineage (NCBI taxonomy): Eukaryota > Viridiplantae > Streptophyta > Pinopsida > Pinales > Pinaceae > Pinus > Pinus taeda. The sequence continues at coordinate 130,832 of APFE030117606.1, forward strand.
GAGCCGCAACTCTACTAGTGTGTCCCCAATGTTGTAGTGGATACAACCACACTCCAAATTTTTGCCTTGTTTTGGAGCCTCCCTTCTAAACTAGAACAACTCATCTCTCACTGACCTAGGTACTTGTGTGTTATGAAACTAACTCACAAAAAGATAGAAAAGATAGATGAACACATTAGAAATAAGGCTCTTCGAGGGGGAAAACTCCTTTACATTACACAAATGAACAATTCTTGGATGATTCAAATGACAAAACTTCCTTTCTATATATAGGAGTCTAAGGGGTCACAATATAACCAAGTCGACCTAACAATAATAATTTAAAGGCACAAAAATAACAATAGAGGGATTATATGGGGCACAGTAATAACAATATGGGGACAATAGGGGAACAACAATAACAATAAGGGATACAACGAAAATAGTAATGGGAGAATCACTGTTATTATAGGGACCTAACATGCCCCTCTCCTTCAAAAAAGTGTTGTGCTCAGTGCTTGAGTAGTTCTGGATGCTTTTGTATAAAATTCTCATCCTCCCATGTAGAATCTTCAACAAGTATGTTCTTCCACTTGATGAGATACTCTGAAATTGATTGATTTCGTACCTGTCGAGTTCTTGTTTCTTTGACTGCTTCAGGTTCCAATATGATTTTTCCTTCCTCATCAAGTTCTGGCAATATTGTTTGAAGTGGAAGCTTGTCACCTATAACCTTCTTTAAGCATGAAACATGGAAAATTGGGTGCACTCGGGAAGCTGCAGGAAGGTCCAATTTGTATGCCATATTACCTGTCTTTTGCAACACCTTGTACGAACCACAATACTTTGGTGATAATTTATTATCCTTCTTAGCTTGCTTGAAGGAAATTTGTTTATATGGTTGTAGCCATAGGAATACCCAATCACCTACATCAAAACTTCTTTTGCTGCGATGTTGATCTACCTACTGTTTCATTCTATTCTACGGAGGTTATCCTTTAAGAGTTGGAGAACTTGTTATTGATGCTCAATGTGATATTCCATGGCTTGAACCTTAGAATTTTCTCTTAAATATGATGTGATGGATGGTTGATAATATCCATAAAGTGCCATAAATGGGGTCATTTTTGTTTCCGTATGGAAGGTAGTGTTATACCACCATTTAGCCAGAGGCAACCATTTGAACCATTGTGCCTATTTATCAGATACAAAGGAACGAATATATCCTTCCAAACATTTGTTTAATATCTCAGTTTGCCCATTAGATTGAGGATGATTAGATGAGCTATGAGCTAACTGAGTACCAAGAAAAGAAAATAATTTTGTCCAAAAATTTCTAGTGAAAATGGGATGTCTATCACTTATAATAATCTTTGGGTTTCCATGTAGCTTTTGAATTGTTTCCATAAATGTGGTAGAAACTGTACTCACTTTAAATGGATGAGATAATGAACAAAAGTGTGCATACTTGGTAAGTCTGTCAACTACCACCATGATAACACTCTTTCCTTCAAACTTGGGTAAACCTGCGATAAAATCCATTCAAAACTCCTCCCAACGTTGGTTTAGAATGGATAAAGGTTGTAATAGTCCTGGGGTCTTAATTGTTTCAACTTTATTTTGTTGGCAAACCAAACATTCTGTGACAAAATTTTGAATATCTGATTTAAGGCCATCCAAAAAAAAAAATCCTTCTTAACCCTATGGTAGGTTTTTAGAAATCCTGAGTGCCCTCCTAAGGGAGAGGTGTGCAATTCCCTAAGAATCTTTTGTTTGAGTTGGGAATTCTTACATAGGTATCACCGATCCCTATACCATAACGAATCATTTTTCCAGCTAAATGCATCAGATGTACTAGGATCTTGTTGTATCTTTTGAATGAGTGCCCACACTTCCTCGCCATTATTTCATTCATCCCTTGCTTCGTTTATCCAATCTGGTTGGATAATATAAATGGCGTAAAGAAATGCTTCCACATCCTCATCCTTTCTTGAGAGTGCATCTGCCACAACATTTTTCTTCCCTTTTTTGATATGATTTCAAAGTCATAACCCAACATGTTTGTGACCCATTTTTGCTACTCTTTTATAGATAATTTGTGTTCTAAAAAGTACTTAAGACTATCATGATCTGTTTTTACCTTGAAGTGTCTTCCCATTAGGTAGTGTTGCCATTTCTTAAGTGCATGTAGTATTGCCAACATTTCCTTCTCATAAATAGCTCCGTGTAAATACTTTCCTTTGATTGGATGACTTTCAAAAGCAATGCATCTTTCTTCTTGCATTAGAACAACACCAATTCCATTTCCTGAGGCATCACATTCCACAATAAAGGTTTTTGTGAAGTCCGGTGTAGCTAAGACTAGTGCTTGGAACATTGTCTCTTTAATATGTTTAAAGGCCTTCGTTGCTTCTAAAGTCCATGAATATGCATCTTTCTTCAATAATGTTGTTAGAGGTGCTACTATCCTCCCATAATTCTTAACAAACTTATGATAATACCCTGTCAACCCAAGAAATCCTCGTAGATGCTTTATGGATGTGGGGATTTTCCATTCCTTAATGGTTTTAATTTTGCTAGGGTCTACCTTAAACACCTTCATAAGAGATAAATATGGCATA
>APFE030117609.1:1060-31336 GCA_000404065.3 Pinus taeda
GTTACACAATAATTTGTCACCATTGGTCACCGTCCCTGTTACCCCTGTTTTTCGTACATTGGAGGATACATTCCGGGACCTGTGAGCAGTGACATAGCCTAAAAACACTTGCATTATGTTCCCCTGAGTATGTACTTCATGTTCCCTGAAGATACCTTCTGCAAATTATCCCTGAAAAGTGCCCTTTCTCCATTGGCGTAGGTACACAGTGTCTTATCCGCGCCAATCACTGAGATCCTCAAAAAGGGGCGTGCCCATTGGCGCTCTGTCCTAGAACAACACTCACGCCAACTAAGTTTGGTAATGATTTTTGGAAAACGCGCACCCATATGTTTTTTCCTTTCAGATCATGAAGTCTTTTGAGGGAAAAAATCCATCTGATAGAGGTCGAGAGTCATCATCTATCCTTGACATCTATCCTCAGTAGCTTTTCGGAGATAATGTTGATCCACAATGGGCGTCCTGATGCATTGAATATTCCTCCCTTCTCCATTTATAAAAGTCTGTCCTCATGCATTAGAGAAGGGAGTTCAGGAGTTCAAGGAATTTTTGGGGAGTTCTGGAGTAATGCTAGTTGTGATTATGCTTGTCTGGAGTGATAGTAAGAGTCTTGAAGCATAGGGAGGTTATGCTGCCAGAATCCTGAGAGAGAGAAGGTCTATTGCAAAGCATACATAGCTACTCGCCCAGCCAGAGAATAGGTTCAACGTCAGAACCTTGGTTGTATCTTTCTCTGCCTATTATTCATTAATAGATGACTACTGTTATGGTTCCATTCTCATTTTTCTCATGATGGTTAATGTGAATTACATCCTTTCTGACTGATGTATAGTTGCTTTTACTAGATTTCACGCTTGTGTTTGTTCTCTCTTTGCATGTGCAGGTGTCCATCCGCGAGGATAGTGGAGGATCGTGACCGGCCAGAGCGAAGGAGTGAGAGCGGCATCTCTTCATCAAACAAATAGCGCTGGAATCCAAGTAGGTGTTCATTACCCACTTGTTAATTGCAACTAGGAACTTGCAGAGTAGCATTGATTGATTGTTGCTAGTCCCATTTTGGGCTAGTGGGATCGCCTCTGTCCGCAGAGGGGATTTACCTGTCCAACACGTATATTACAATGAATAATATTATGAGTGCTACATGAATTAATCAACATTATTACCTTTTTCTTCTTGATATATCCTCCTATCTTGAGAGTTTTAGAAGTGGTAACTCCCGCCAATGCATTACAAGATATGGATAGATTAATTTCTTATTTTTTAGCCCCTGGGATTGGTTCCTAGTGTATATCTTCTTATTTTGATGTTTTTTTTCCTTTTCTTCCTCATCTTCACAATATATATAAGATAATTTCCTCTCAGTACATTTATGACCTTTATTATATTTATTATTACAACTGTAACAAAGTCCTTTTGACCTTTTTCCTCTAGTTGTTTCAGGGTCAACCTTGTAGGTTGTGGGAAGCTAGGAACAACAACACTTACATCCTTATAAATGTGAGTGGTAGACATCCTTGTTGCCATAACTTTTCTTTCAAATTTTCTTGCCACCCTGAATGCATTCTATAATAATTAGATTCCAAAAAGAAAACCTCATGTTGGATGTTATCCTTTAAAGTCCCTATGAAGACATCAATCAGATGGTCCTCTAGAATATCAATTACCTTTGTATTCAATCTCCTCACTGTTCTCCCCAAATGAACCCTTTTTTTTAAGATTTATCATTTGGCCAAAGAACGTATTTTTCTTTTCATCCTCATAATTTGTTATTGATTCCTCCATAAAAATTGTCCAAGTGACTAGTGCTTTACTAGAGAAAATACATTGATACCATACAAATTGATTGGGTTCTAAATATAAAGAGGCAATGCGTACCTTTTGTTTGTGTTGCACATCACTTAGATCAAATAACTACTCCATCTATAGTATCCATGTTACCGGATCCTTGCCATCAAACTTCCTCATATTGATATTTGGAATGTGGTTAGTCTTCATCCTACTGTTGGAGTCTCTAAAATCATAATTCATATTCCTTTTGTCCTCATCCTTATTTTCATGGAATACCTTGTCACCACTAGGAACCCTATCTTGCAGTAACTTTGTCAAACCTTCCTTCAACCCTTCCATCTTGACATTCATCATTACTTTCATGTCTGCTTTTAAACCATCTATGTCCCCTTTTAAACCATCAATATTAACATTCATCATCGCTACCAATTCATTTTTTGTTGCTCTTTGTGAGAGTGAACTTTGTTGTGTTTGTTGGCATGTTTGTGTTGCCATTGATGTTACCTATTGAATTTATGTACTCGTGAGTCTCTATGTATCATCTTGAGTCTATTGTATACTTGTTCAGGGTTTTCATGCTGATGTAAAAAAAATTCATAGTCTCAAAAGGTCTGCAGGAGAGGTGTCATGTGGTAATAAAGCCTCATCTAAAGTTGAGCTACATTATTGTTAGAGGTCTAGTTGATGATGTGTGTGGAGTCTTGTTGAAGTTATGCAGTGGGTTTCCTAATGTCAAGTTGGGCTTGGAAGCATGGTTTAGAGGTCATATCAACCCCCTGAAGCTTTGTTGCAAGTTTGATGGCAATAACTCTTGCTTTACCTTATGCTTTGCCCCAGTCAAATGGATAAAGGCTTATGGGAGCGACTGAAACTTACCAGTCACTAGCTGGCGATGTTTTACGAGCGAACAATCATATCTGATCAGTTTTGTCTGTGTGACCCAATAAAAAAAAAAAAAAAAAACCTTTGGATTTTGCATTCTCATTTGGAATTAATTTGTTTTTGGTGAAGTTTATTGTCATAATTTTCTAGAAAAAGGTTGAGACAAGTCATGGGGCATATAGAAGGTGATCAAAGTTGAAATTATCAAGAGACTAGTGGAAAGAGTGGCTTGATTTGGTCAAAAGCACCAGATCAACCAAATCTGAAGCAAGCGAACAAGTTTTGGGTGAGCTCCATCACTTCAAGAATTAATTGATCTCAGATATTACAAATATGTGGAGAAATGTTTTTCATTTGGTTGGTTCTCTAGCAATGTGAGTGAGTGAGTGTGCATGAAGTCCAAGTGCACAACTAGTGATTTTTGCAAGGAGTTCATAGCTTCAGTATTACAGTGTGTGTTTCAAAAATTATCCTTCAACAATTTCAGATTTGAGAGTAGAAATTGAATATCAGTTTAGAGAGTGTGTGTGGAGAGAATTGTTCTCTCATTTGGAGTGTGAAATTGTGGTTTCATGAGTGTGCTCATTTGATGATAGTTTTGTTTATGCAACATTGCTCTCAGTTCTGAATTTGATTATCTTATTGCATAATTGTTTGTACTTGGAGTGGAGGCTTCAATCTATGTGCATATTGATTATATATTGTAGGAATGGGTGCTCCAAGTTGGTTGTGGCCAACATTTCTAATTTCAGACAAGGGGTGGGTGCTCTATTTCTAGTGGTGGCTAGATAATGTAATGCAAATGAGAATATTTTGAAGCAATAGATAATAAAGAAGAAGCAACAAACAGTTTGGTGGTTTTTTACCCTGGAGGGTGTTTTTTCCACCTAAAATCCAAGTGTCTGCATGTGATGACTATTTGTGTTTTTCATGTGCATGATCTTGTTATATTTTTCTGAAGTTAATATCTAAATAAGTTTTATTTTCGTAAATAATGTTATATTTCTATAATACTAATTCACCCCCCCTCTCAATATTATTCTTGTCTAACAATGCTTAGTCTCGTAATTTTGATATATCATGTTTCATTTCTTCCTCTTCTTCATGCGTCATAATAGAGTTTTTTGTTGGTTTACTTGGGGTGTCCATTTTCTTATTTAAAGGCATATTAGAACCAAATAATGATATATATGCTTCAATATGCCCTTTGAATCACTTCACACTGATTTTTCAAACTAAATTTATGCAAATTTAAAAGAATACACACCTTTTTCTTGCTTTTAGGAGCTCAAACTTGAAACCATTGTATCTCTCTAATTTCAACCTCCTAAGGTATGTAATTTCATCCTGAGGTATCCATCTATGTCTTCTTTCCAACCCCACTAGTTAGACTAAGATTGCATTCTTTAAGATAAAGTTGGGCCAAATTTCCCAAGATGGTTCAGTAGAATGAACTTGTATAGAATGTTGTGTGTCACTGTTTCAACCTTCATTCCTGAAAATATCACCTAAGAAACTACTTGATCTGAATTTGAAACTACTTGTAAATGGTTTGCAAGGTATTCAATTCAGTAATAAACATGTTTAAAAGATGTCCATGTCTTGCAGTAAAAAAAAAAGTGAAATTTTCAGTTGTTCATGACCCATTTAAGTATAGCAGAATTATTTCATTTTATTGTTTAACACACTAAAACGAATTTTTTCTGCAAAATAAATCAACCACAGATGCAAAAGAAGTTGATAAAGCAGTTCACCCCTCCTGGGCTACATTTGCTGGGTCCAAGGCTCCCATATGGGCCTGTCCTTGTTTTAATTAAATGCTCAAAATGAATATACAGCTGAATAAAAGTCTCTACAGGTGGAATAGATTGTAAAAATGGATTTAGAACACTTGAATCCTTCAGGATTGACTACTGGTTCACCTCCAATGGATACCTACAACCCTATACAGCTCTCACAACACTGGGCCCTAGTGGCTCCTAGAACTTTCACGGCGCCAAAACCTCTGCAAATGACCTCAGATGGCTGTAAAACCTATGCCAATGGCTTCAGAAGGTTGAAGATACCCAAAATAAAAATAAAAAAATCGTTCAAAACGGACTTTCCTAGCCAAAGTTATGGCCCATTAAAGTTTTCCTCCAGTTATGCCTAGAAACACTCCAGCTAACTTTAGTTGGAGTCCAGTTCACTCCGCCAATTATGGCGGGTCCGCCAAAATCACCGCCTCCACCAAAATCTCCGCCAAATCCTGACTGTTAGTTAACTACCCGCATGTGACCGCAAATCTCGGCTGGTGGTTTGTATTGGATTTCGTGCCCAGCGGTTAAGGGTCTCGACCCACGGTTTTGGGCGTAAGGTCACATGGTATGCGGGGGCTGGCCCCCTTCGGGCCCCGCCCAACATAAAATCAAAGTTTAAATTAGTTTATGCCGCCATTCAAACAAGTTTGATCCGCTTGGTGCATTGGTAAGGCGCTGTAGTGTTAGACCAGAGGTCACGTGTTCAAACCACCATTCAACCAAAAATTTTGGAAATATATGCCCCCATATATGCTGACGTCACCTTGGGCCACATGGAAACCTCCGGGCCTACTACATGGAAACCGGTGATTGGCTGCCCAAAAAGGAATATTCCATGGAATATTCCAAGTAATATTCTGTGGAATATTCTTTTTTTTTAATTTTTTTTGAAAATTCAAAAATTAAGGGTTATTGGGCGATTTTGTTTTTCTCATAACTTTCTCATACGGTGACCGTTTTTCGAACTATTTGCGGCGCCAGAATCAGGAGGATGAGCTCTATCTGGTCGTTCAAGTTTGAGCTAGTTTTGAGCACTTTCATTTTTGAGCATTTTACGACACTTGGGACATGAGCCCCTGATCATGCCTCCCCATTGGGAAGCTTTTGGACCCCAAAAGCCTTCAACTACCTATTAAAGAGGTGAGGGTACAGCGTCCTCACTCTATCCACCTCCATCCGCTTTTCCTTGTTCAGTTTGCTGCCTTTGAAACCAACCCGAACATAATCTACATTGCCCCTCCTTGAAGTGCGTGTCCTTCTGTCAAGGATTGTATCTTCTTTGAACTCATCTAAGAATTCTGGCGAGAAATCTTCTATAGATGGCAGCTGAACAGTGCTTTCATGATCAGCGATCAAAGGAGGTTCATACAAACGTAAGTTCTCCACATTAACAACAGAATACATTTGCATGTAGGAAGGCAAATCTAATTGAAAATCATTATTTATAACCTTCTTGAGGATTTTGAATGGACCATAATGAATAGGCTTCAGCTTTTTACCTTCTCCTTGCATCCTTTCCTTACTAATGTACAGCCATACCTCATCCCCTTCTCGAAACTTGTGATCGACTCTATGCTTGTCGTGTCTTTCCTTGTACTTGCCTTGACTCTTCTCAAGAAGTTCTTGAATTTGCTGATGTATTTGATGAATTCTTTCAATGAATGAACGAGCTTTGTCAATGTCCCTCAATGGCAACATCTTTCCCAAGAATGAAATCAAGAGGCGATTTTGGCAAGTAACCAAAACAAGCTTCAAACGGTAAGGTGTTTGTGGAAGAGTGCTTAGCACAGTTGTAAGCATGTTCTATGTAATGCAAATGTTCATCCCAAAGCTTGGGATGCTTGCTACAATATCCTCTCAAGAGGTGCACAATGGTTATGTTCACAACTTCGGTTTGTCCATCTATTTGCGAATGGAAACCAGTACTTTTCTTCAACTTTGTGTCCATCATCTCCCATAGGTTGGACCAAAAATTCCCCACAAATCTGGAATCCCTGTCACTAATAATGGAAGTAGGCAAACCAAAGTGAATCCATACATGATGAAAAAATAATTCAGCAGTTTGTTCAACAGTTATAGTTTTCTTACAAGCATAAGTATACACATTTTGCTGAAACGATCAACTACTACATATAAATAATCATGCTGCTTTCTAGATTTTGGCAAACCTCCTACAAAATCCATAGAGATGCTCTCCCATGGTCTAGAAGGTACTGGCAAAGGAGTATACAAGCCAAGCTTCCTATTACTAGGCTTGCTTGTAGCACATAATGAACAACCTCTTATGAACCTTGAAACAGAATCTACCATGCCAGGCCAGTAGCAATACCTCTGTAGATGTGCAACTATTTTGCTTACACCAAAATGGCCAGCAATAAGAGAAGAATGAGCTTCTCTTATGACATTTATTCTCTCCCCCTGTGGTATACACAACTTTCCCAAATGAAACAACAAATTGTTATGCATGTGATAGTCATTTTCCTCTACATGATTCCCTTTACTCTAGCATACACATCTTTAAAGTCATCATCAGATGCATACTGTTCTATGTAACTATCATGCACAATGGAATCATTCTTAAGTAAAGTAACAACACCAATAATAGGCCTTGAAAGCATATCAGCAACTTTATTCAGAGTACCTTTCTTGTACCTTATTACCAAATGGAACTGTTGCAAGAAGCCCATCCATCTGAAGTGCCGTGACTGTTGTAACTTGCTTTGTGATTGCAAGTACTGTAAGGGCTGATGGTCGGTATGTATAACAATTTCTTTGCCCATCAAATAGTGTTTCCACTTTTTGATGCTTTGTACCAATGCATACAACTCCTTATCATAGGTAGGATAATTTACAACAACACCATTAAAGTTTCAGAATGAAAAGAAATAGGCTTACCATGCTGTAGAAGAACTGCACCCATAGCATAATCACTAGCATCGGTTTGTATCTCAAATGGCTATCTCAAATCCGGTAATGCAAGGACCAGAGCTAAACTAATCTTCTCTTTCAAAGACTCGAAAGCTTCTTGTTTCTTGCCTCCCCATTGGAAAGCATGCTTCACACTTGTCACTGCATGCATAGGAGCTGCTATAGAAGAGAAGTTAGAGATGAACTTCCTCCAATATTGAGTTGCACCCAAAAAAATTCTTACCTCTGTAATGGATTTGTGAGTAGGCCACTTCACAATAGCCTCAATCTTAGCAGGATCAATTCTCAAAGCACCTCATCCTACTATGTGTCCCAAATAAACCAAAGAAGTCTTTCCAAATTCACACTTTGACATTTTAAGAAATAACTGATTCTTCTTCAAAACATCAAGTAATTTCCTAACATGCATGACATGATCTTCTCTAGACTTGCTGAAAATTAAAATGTCATCTAAGTAGACAATAACGAAATCATCAAGAAAAGGATGCAAGACATCATCCATTACCCGCATGAAAGTTGCAGGTGCATTGCACAAAGCAAACAGCATCACAATCCATTCAAAGAGTCCTTGTTTGGTTTTAAACGTTGTCTTCCAAATGTCACTTTCTTCAATTCTTACTTGATGATATCCACTGCGCAAGTCTAACTTAGTGAAATATCGAGCATCTTTCAGCTAGTCTAGCAAATCATCTATCCTTGGGAGTGGGTAATGATTCTTTATCGTTATCTTGTTCAAGGCCCTGAAATCAACACACATACGCCAAGTGCCATCTTTCTTTGGAATCAGTACAATCGGTGACCTACATGGAGAAGTACCCTTGATTTGCTTCTTTATTTCAGCATTCTCCATAATATACATGCGGTACATGCCTATGTTTGGAAGAGGACAATCTGGATGCAAATGGATTTCATGCTGAATCTCCCTCTTAGGAGGAAAACCTGTTGGCTCCTGAAATATCTCATGATATGCATCAACTACATCATACAAATCTGATTTAAGTTTTGGATCACAATTGTCAAATGACTCATGATTCACATCAACCTTGGGCTTAATCATAAGAAGAACAAAATTCTTACTTGAATTGACCAGCCTTTTTACCTGTCCTGCATTCACCATCGCTATATTTGTCTTCTTGCAATGAGCTCTAACAATGAACTCCTTGCCATCTTTGAAAATATGATATTTTTTTCATGGAAATGAAAGATAGCTTTCCTGTCAAACAAGTAAGGACTTCCCAAAACAATTCCTGCTATATCAAAAGGTACCACATCAAGTTCAACTGTGTCAATAAAATGTCCAGTAATTGCAAAGCACAATGTGCACTTTCTTGAAACTTGTAAATTTGCATCCTTGCAAATCCATCCAAGTGGATATGGCTTCGGATGTGGAACGATCTCAAGTTTAAGCTACTTGACCAAGTCTTCTTATATAAGGTTTGCTTGTGACCCACTATCAAAAAGTGTGTCAATCTTAGTATGTTTTGAAATCACCCTCACATGAAACAGTTCAATTCTTTCTTCCTCATTGGGAGCTTGTACATGACAGTTTGAGGTACTAGTGCTGGCTTGAATTTCCATTTCTTTTCCCTTCAAATTTTTCAAACCCATGGCTATAATTTTGGTTTCATCACCTGAATCATCCCCTAAATCTTGTGGTGTAGATGTAGTAGCAGCATTTTTTTGTTTCCCTTTGGATTTGTTAAATTGAGGTCTTTTTTCAGGATGTAATTTCCAACAGTTTTTCTCCTCATGGCCTAGTTTATAACAGTGTTTATAGATCACTTTCTCACTCTCCTGTTTGACAGATGCATTCTTTTTTCCCTTTCCCTTAGAGGTTTTCTCTTTGTTTTTCCCCTTGGCGGGCTTGTTTCTACCCTCTTCAAATGTGTTTTTTCCCCTTGCCTCTAAATGGGTAGCTTGGACACAAACCTCATCCAGGCTAGTAGGGTTAAACATCAAGATGGTGTGTCTAAGGTAGCTATGCAAGCCACCAATATATTTCAGCAAGGTTTCATGGGTCTATAAATCTACCCCTAACAAGAGAGCTCTTCTCTTGAATTCTTGGGTGTAGTCTTGGACACTCTGACCCTTAAGTTGTCTGAAATTTTGCCAGTTCATAATGGCTTTCTGCATGTGAGCAAGAGGATAAAATTGTTTTTTAATGGCTAATAGAAATTCAATCCATGTTAAGGTAACCTTACCAAATTTCTTGATCTCCTCTTTGGTCTTGGCCTCCCACCAGACCAATGCTACTCCATCCATTCTCAAAAAAGCCAACTGAATCTTTGTGGCATCATCATGCATATTCTGGATCCTCAAGTAAACTTCCAACTGCCTAATCCAGTTGTCAAGCTTTTCAGCATTCACTTCACCATTAAACATAGGTAATTCGAATTTTACATCAAGCTTCAAAAAAGGACCTTTTCCAGAGGATCTATGCTTATGCACAAAAGAAGAAGACGAGGATGAAGAGGAAGGAGGTGACGATGGGGGTGATGGATCACCATTACCTCCATGTCCTTTCTTGGAATGATCATCATCCTTCTTACCTCCTTAAGAGCCCTCCCCTTCATGTGGATGTTTGGACCCTTCTCCAGCCAATTTCTCATTTCTTTCTTGGTACAATATCCTCACCATTTCAATGAGGTCCAAGAAAGCCTTTCTAAAGACTCTTTCTTGTTCTCTTAGATCCGTGTCTGCAGGAATTTCTCCTTCCTGTTCAGACATTCTTGAAGCTTCTGCTGAGACTCTTGAGGGTGAAATTGAAGGTGGAGGTGATGGCTCTCTGGCCTTCCTTGACTGAGGATTCTCTCGTTCTCTAGTCAACTGTCCTTCCCCTCTATTAAGTTTCAACCTGGTAAGCATCAATACTTGCAAGACAGTTAGAAGATCTTTGCACAAAAACAATCAAAAGACAACTACACCAAAGATTGACTGAAAGAGCGTTTATCTACTTTGTAATTGTATAACAAGAGCATTTTGAAGGCTTCCTGGCTCGTTTAAGGCTCTGTCTATAGCTTATTTGGCTGCTTTTGATACAAAGAAACAACAACATAGCTCTAATACCAACTTGATCTGAATTTGAAACTACTTGTAAATGGTTTGCAAGGTATTCAATTTAGTAATAAACATGTTTAAAATATGTCCATGTCTTGCAGTAAAAAAACAAGTGAAATTTTCAGTTGTTCATGACCCATTTAAGTATAGCAGAATTATTTCCTTTTACTGTTTAACACACTAAAACGAATTTGTTCTGTAAAATAAATCAACCACAGATGCAAAAGAAGTTGATAAAGCAGTTCACCCCTCCTGGGCTACATCTGTTGGGTCCAAGGCTCCCAAATGGGCCTGTCCTTGTTTTAATTAAATGCTCAAAATGAATATACAACTGAATTACAGGTGGAATAGACTATAAAAACGGATTCAGAACACTTGAATCCCTTAGGATTGACTATTGGTTCACCTCCAATGGATACCTGCAACCCTATACAGCTCTCACAATACTGGGCCCTAGTGGCTCCTAAAACTTTCACGGCTCCAAAACCTCTGAAAAATGACCTCAGATGGTTGTAAAACCTGTGCCAATGGCTTCAAAAGGTCAACGATACCCAAAATCAAAAAACAAATCCGTCCAAAACAAACTTTCCTAGCCAAAGTTATGGCCCATTAAAGTTTTCCTCCAGTTATGCCTAGAAACACTCCAGCTAACTTTAGTTGGAGTCCAGTTAACTCTGCCGATTATGGCGAGTCCGCCAAAATCACCGCCTTCGCCAAAATCTCTGCCAAATCCTGACTGTTAGTTAACTACCCGCATGTGACCGCAAATCTCGGCTGGTGGTTTGCATTGGATTTCGTGCCCAGCGGTTAAGGGTCTCGGCCCACGGTTTTGGGCGTAAGGTCACATGGTATGTGGGGGCTGGCCCCCTTCGGGCCCTACCCAACAAAAAATCAAAGTTTAAATTATGTTTATGCCGCCATTCAAACAAGTCTAATCTGCTTGGTGCATTGGTAAGGCGCTGTAGTGTTAGACCAGATATCGTGTGTTCAAACCACCATTCGACCAAAATTTTTGGAATATATGCCCCCATATATGCTGACGTCACCTTGGGCCACGTGGTGGCCTCTGAGCCTGCCACGTGGCAACCTATGATTGGCTGACCAAAAAGGAATATTCTGTGGAATATTCTTTTTTTTTTTTTTTTGAAAATTCAAAAATTAAGGGTTATTGGGCGGTTTTGTTTTTCTCATAACTTTCTCATACGGTGACCGTTTTCGAACCATTTGTGGCGCCGGAGTCAGGAGGACAAGCTCTATCCAGTTGTTCAAGTTTGAGCTAGTTCTAAGCACTTTCATTTTTGAGCATTTTACGACACTTGGGACATGAGCCCCTGATCAACTACAGTCTATGTACATTCAACCATCTTTTCCTAAATTCAATTTGGATGCCTGAAACAAAAGTTATGACGATTTTCCTTGAAATCACTTGTTTGAGACTAAACTATGGAGCATACAAAACCCCTAACTTCCATGAACCATATCTCTGAGAATATACTGAACCAATCTCTGAAATTTTTACATGATGTTCATCAATATTTTGGCTCCACATGGTCGAAATTTCAGCTTCTAAAGCATCGCATAACAAACTTATTGCGAAAATGTCAAGAAGACATGTTTGAAGCATTGAAACCCTAGAATCCAAAGCTCTAATACCAAATGTTATGTAGCCAAATCACAAAAAAAATGAAAAGATAGATCAATGACTTGAAAACAATCCTCTTCGAGGGGGAAACCTCCTTTTACATCACATAAATGAATAATTTTTTGGATGATTCAAATGACATTGCCTCCTTGGTATATATAGGGGTCTATTGGGTCAAAATCTAATTAGGGCCTACATAACAATAATGAAATAAGGACACAACAATAAAATTAGTGGAATTCTACAGGGAACAACAATAACAATATGGGGGTTATGCTATTATTATAGGGACCTAACATCAGAAATGTCATAAGTTTGTCTTTCCATTAAACCCTTGTAAGTCATTTTTCACTATGACTAAGGGAAAATTACTTGGCCACATCGTCACTCGAGATGGAGTTTCATATTGATCATGAGAGGGTTCAGAAATTAAAAATATACCCCTCCCTCAGACTAAAAAGGAGATCCAATCCTTCTTGGGAAGGATAATTTTTTTACGCTTTTTTCCCCAAATTTGTTGAAATTTTGAAAGAAATAACAAATGCTGAACTAGTATAACCAATAGACATCGAAAGTTTCGCAACACCCGGGAAATCCCAAGGAATCTTTGTCCTTTTTCCGACTTTTAGAATCAGGCATAAGCCTCCTCGGTAGAGATCCTAGTCCAAGGCTCGCACCTGACTCAGACCTCATCTACCCCCAAGGCCCCAAGGCAAGCATCCGATATAGTGCTCAATGTCTCCGGGCATCTTGCAAGGTTGGCCCACTTCCTCCACAACTCACTAAGGTGCACAACCCCAGGGATCGAAGTCCTTACACCCCTACCAGACTTTGTCATCCCAATACAATACTAGGCACCTAGCCTACAATATCAGGCACTTGGCCTCCTCAAGATGGTCCCATAGCCCCTCAAGGGCTATCCATCAAGAGCTATACAAGACAAAGGAACCATTGGCATATGTAGTGTTGATTGAGTTTGTCCCCAACCCATATGGTGTTACTTATTCTCCCTCGTGCATATGGGCTCGCACGAGATCATCAAATAAATCGACCCTCTCAGCCCATTTGTGGAGTCCTGTGAATCATCACACCTCAACATGAAACCAATGCATTATCTATACCATGATAGTATCATAGAAAATAATCCACATGCCAAGTCTTGCATGTCATCATGAGAACATTCATCATTGTTAATCGCAACATTATGAATAATAACGAACTGCATGATCATGCATGTCATAAATTTTATGCAACTATCACATGCTTCACCTCATGAAATACCATCATAAGTTATAACATCAACATATTTGCATCAAAGACATATCATGACTTCACATAATAAATGAACCACATGTCAATAAACCTCATATTATAGCATCATAATTCCTATGTCACATTATGCATATCATATCCATCATGAGTATTCAACATTAAATACATATCATCACATAGTAAATGAATATGTCAATATACCTTGAAAAAACATCATAATGCCTATGCATATCATCATCATCATATGGATACATCATCACTATAAGAACCACATGTGCATCATTATCCTCCTACCATTATATCACGCAATCTCATGTAACATTATACTCAACATCATCACAGTTAATTAAACTAAACTGAAATCATA
This sequence comes from Pinus taeda, assembly GCA_000404065.3. NCBI lineage: Eukaryota > Viridiplantae > Streptophyta > Pinopsida > Pinales > Pinaceae > Pinus > Pinus taeda. The sequence goes on from APFE030117609.1 coordinate 14,796, forward strand.
GTGTACAATTTAGATGTATCATAAAGTTTAAACAATAAACATGATTTAGATGCTTGATAAAAGTATCTGTCTTAGCTAAGTAAGCACTCCTAATTAGTTCACCACATCTTAATCATCAAGTATTTGTTGTCATCGTTAGAAGATCATACTCAGAGATTTGTGTTCTTGCAATAATAGACCAAAGAAATGCCAAGCAAACTGTTATCGCTAAAGGACAATCCAACCCAAATAAATAGTGAATAATATGATTAGATGTAAGAAGAACTTCGGTGTAAATCACATGAAGAAAGACCTTTGTAGACGCGTTTCGAACCAACTAGTGTGGTTCATTGTCAGGACAAGTTCAACCACACTAGTTGGTTCGAAACGCATCGATAAAGGTCTTTCTTCATGTGATTTATGTTGAAGTTCTTCCTACAACTATTATGGATCACAGAAGCCTCAATTCAATAATATGATCAGACTTCAAGGAATGTTATCTCTGTGTTTTTAGATCAGATTGAAACCATAAAATAATGAACAGATGCAAGTGGATAGAGTCAGCAACTTTGCCACATAAACAACGATCATCTAAGGTAATAAGATATCAGAGTTTATACCATTGTGAATTGGAACATATTTCACTATTTTAGAGCACTTCAAATAGTGACGATATTACAAATGTCAACATCAATTTTCCAAATACTGTGTTGTAAAACGAACTAGTGGTGAGTAGTTAAGAAAATACACTAGTATTAAAGATTTGTTCCTCCATAAGAACATGCAAGTATACCATATCAATAGTGCTCAAAAAATTTAGGGAAAATGCCATCCAATGTGGATCGAATCATGTCAGTTGGCTTATTGTTCAATCACAAGAAATGAATGTGTGGGGTTGCTCAACTGGTTATGGTTGTGGAATGAAATCTCTCTGAACTAGAGATCTTGGGTTCAAATCTTGTGCTACTCTTTATGAAATGTAGTTTAGGATGTGAATTTCAGTTGTTTACAATGTTTAGAAATGACCATCATTCAAGATATGTTTAACATCATAGCATGGTATCACAGGATTCTCAAGGCAAAATTCATGTGAAAATAAGCTGATAGATAGAAAATATATCGATCTTTCAGAGAATTATACATCGTCAATTATGGGTAGATTATCGCCATCACGAGTTTATTTAGCGTGACCATAACTAGAGATCAATAATTCAGAATTTATAGCCCATGAGGATGTAGGAAAGCATGCACCTCAACTACCCTTTTAATAATTCGCAAATAAAACCAAATCATTCACAAAAAACTCTCAGATAGTGATTCAGCAGGCCTAAAAAATAGAAAAAGCAGTGAAACTTGTGGATTTGGCCCTGTTGTACAGCCTGTCCATACCACTGTACAACCTATTCGTATGACTGTACGAAGATATTCCATACAATTGTACATAACTATTTTGTACTACTGTACATAACTATTTGGATCTACGATTTAATTTTTTTATCCATTGTTTGACTAACGCTATGGTCTGAAGTTAAACCCCAAATTTGAAGTCCAATTTTCTTCTCAAGCTTTTCAAACATGTGTATTTCAAGAACATAGTTTCTTATATATCAATTTGATTATAATTTTTTAAGTGACAATTCAGTCATAAATAAGGCTAACTCTTAAAGATGCATGCTCCAAGAATTTCATATAGGAACTCAATCACAATTTAGACTAGTTCTAAAAAGGCTTAATCATAAACATGTCATTTCCATGGCAGTATACCACTCTTCAATCCCACCTAACCATTTAGTCAACACAAGTTCCTTCCTTTAAGATGGCACTCACTGGATAACCAAAAAGTCATCGCTTCTGTAGGTGATTACAAATTTCTCTTCAGGTAATTCTTAAGGTTACAAGTCTCACTCAGATAAAGTATAACATGTGCCACAAAATCATTAAACATGACTATCAAGAAGAAACAGAAATGTAGTTTCATCATATAAGAACCAAATCACACGGTTTAACCTCAGGGTAAAACTTCCCTGACTTTAAAGTTCAAAACTTCTAAGGAAACAAATGAAGCACTGGCTGGAAATGAAAAAATGTCAAAAATAAAAATGATATATAATAGTTTCTCTCGAAACCATGATATGGAACAAAAAAAAAGCAAATTGTTAGGGAAGCTTTCAGCCTATAGGTGCAAATTTTTACCTTTGCCATTTTTTAGGACAAACACTCATTTGTTTCAAATTATAATAAACTGAAACAAAACTTAATTTCAATTTGTGATTGATCAAAGAAGCAAGGTGAAAACTCTTCACAATTAACTCTGCTTGGTGCTTTTGAACAGATTCTATAATTCATGCCAAAACCATATATTTTATGGAGCTAGTGGACACTTATGTGGAGATAGGTAAATAATGTAGATACTGACATCAACTATTGCACTTGCCACTTCATTCAAAGCAGGTGAAATATTAAGCAAATCTCGTCTAAATTTGTTGAGGATGAACTTGATGGTATAGTGATAGTACTTGAACAATTTCCAATGATCCTAGAAGCTAACACAGTGTAATGCTCATAAATCTAACCACAAGCACAATATCGTATACAAACCCTTCATTTTAAAGGTAGAAACACACAACAGATAATAATAAATAGGGTTTCCCACTGCAGCAAATCGACACTTCCGTCTATACAAATTAACAGAAAAGCTAATTACAAGATGGATTATCGACAAGAGAATATGGAAGAAGTATTTATTAGAATGTACTCAGTTGAGATTTATCAATGCATTGCATCAAAGAATAGAAAGTTCACTGCTGGCATTGATTAGTTTGCATCTTGTAATGTGTCGCAGCTAACAAGCCAACCCTTAGATGGATGCTTATTAGAATCATTTAGGAGGAAACCCAACACAATGTTGTTTTGGATAGCTTTATTAAATCAGATAGGAGGCAGATCAACTCTGAGAAATGATATAAGGAGAATCAAAATGATTTGTTCTGATACAAAAAAAAATGCTTGGAATTCCAATGCATCTGGTGAAAATACATAGAAAGGACTAAAAGTAATTCTGCACAACCAGCACTTGCAAAGTTTTGTAGATCACTGTGTAGTTCCCTACTATAAAATACAATGCATGATATGTAATTTTCTTGATTCAGATTCAGATGCAAGATTATATGGCTTGCCAATTTCAAAAAAAAAAAAAGTGAATTGAGAGAAATTGGTAAAGAGTGAGTGATAAAGGGTTTTCATTTGGACCATGGATTTTATTTGGTTAACAGTGGTGTTTGGTTGTGTAGGGCCTGCCAAGCATGTTATCATATCCAACACAGAGTTGGATGTCTGTCTTCCAAATTCCAGGGAGGAAGAAAATAATGTTGTCCCAAAGCTGTCACTATTTGGTAAAAAGGACCATGTAGAAGCTAGCATAGACTCCCATGTACCTGTTGGAAATCTTTTTCCAAAGCAAGAGAAGGTAGCATCAACTTTAGACCAAATTAGTTCATCTAGAAGAGTTACCGGAGGAAACTATGATGTCCCAGAACATCGAAAGAGAAAATCCTTAGCTAAAGATACGTCTATCTCTTTAACTGTCGATATGGAGAGTATTGGAAGCCCAAGCCAAAACATTGGGGATTTAAGGTTAGGTGAAGGCTAGGTGATTATTTTGGCATAGGTCGATTTGATTTAGGGGTAAGGTTCCAGAAATTAATGAGTCAACACAATTTATCCACGAATAGCTATAGTGTATACAGTGAAGAAGTTAAGCCTTACTCTGTGCATTCAAATGTTGAAGCAGCAGTAGCTCCAAAACATCAACTAAAACAACAACAGGAGTCTCATGCTGCATTTGGTAGGTTCGAGCCTTTAAAACCAGTGATATATGATGGACCAAAAAGTTTGCATTTTGTGAACCTTAACTCCTCAATTAAAGACGAAATTATTGAGCTTCCAAATTCATGCATTACAGACACACAAAATAAGTAACTCTATACAACATGTGATGACCAACAAGTGCAGTTGAAGTCAAGCAGCTTGTTGAAGCATGCTGCAGATGGAAAAAAGACATTCTCAATTTTCTAGAGATGACTCCAGTCACAGTAAGCCCTACCCTTCATGGAATGCCCATAAATGGCAGATTTTTACTAGAAAACATCCGGATAGATGCCTCAGTCAAGAGGCTCTGTTGAAAGAGACAAGTCATTTAATACACTACAAGTGCAACGCATATTAAAAACACAGAGATTTAAGACAAATAAACAATCCACCACAATCAACATTAATATAATATAAAATAGCAATAACACTAGCATATCAAGTAGGCATCAAGCCTAACCATAATATCACTTTAACAAATCTAGGAAAATATTCCATTATGAAGGTAACCGATAAATCGAAGTGTGTCAATTAGCAGACAGATGAGAAATATAAAAAATACGTCGATGTATATGTCTTGCTTCAACTAGGTATTGCATATTCCCACAGCATGCTACGCTAAACTAAACCCTATTCTCACCACATAAAATAAATAAATAAATAAATTGGTTTATAAAGAAATAATTCGGCCTAGCGGCCATTTACTGGTCATTAACTCAACCATTCCCGAATGACATGAATTTCAAACGTATGAAACCAAGTACAAAACCCACGAAGCTTTGGAGAATAACTATCCCCTCAGTTCTAGCACTTATATCCAAGGAATTCCAACCAGACAATATGGAAAATCCATGGGGAAGTCAACACCCTAAGCCCTGATTATTCTATCAAAAGAAAACCCAAAAACCCTTGGACAGAACAAACCATCACCCAGTTCAGATACACTCATAGATTCATTTCATTGATGGCTATAATACCCTAGATGGTCTAAAAGTGGCAAAGACGGAAAGATGGATGCCAGATCTTGTAGTTTTAAAATTGAAAGAAAAAGCCATCAAATTTAGGGCAGGATAAATCCATTAGGATGGACTAAAAATCAAAATCAAAACTCGGGAAAAAGGATTATGGCTTCTACGAAAGAAAACATTGGTAGATGTTTAATTGAAGAACCAATCAATGCAAGGCTTCAAGATCCTCGAGTGGAAACTAAGTTAGTATAAGAAATAGTTTCTCAAGAGACTCTTGTAGTGCCCAAAGCAAATGAAGAGAGAGGTTAAGGTCCTGAACTAGCAAGTGGATTAAACAAATCGGTCCAAGTGTCTTCTTCTCAAAGTAACTTTGAGAAGGTTGGTACCAGCAAAGAAACAACTAGCAGTCGCAAAAACACTATGGTCTAGATGCATTCTTTCAGGTTAATAATAAAATCTATCAAAAACTAGGTAAGATAGGCAGTGGTGGTAGCTGCGAGGTACATAAAGTTATATCATCGGATTGTACCATTTATGCCCTTAGAAAAATCAATCTAAAAGGCCGTGACTATTCGACTGCATACGGTTTCTGTCAGGAGATGGAATATCTAACCAGGTTGCATGGAAAGAACTATATCATATAGCTTATTGACTATGAGATTACAAACAAAAGTTTATTCAAGGGTGTGAGGATGGAAAAATCAAAGAAGAAGTTTATATTTACATTAAAATGTCTATAGGCCCTAAGAGTTGAACCTAGGATCTGATACCATATGTAATAGCCCCGAAATAACAACACATAATTAATTAGATTAATCAAGCGATTTATAATCAACAAGAAATTTATCAACTAGTTGACATTAAATTTCAAAAGAAATGTGAGAAGAGACAACTTACCTATGGAATGTTAGTTGAACACTAGTTGAATTTTTCTACTTGCAACAAAGTCTTGGGGATGACTCTTTGCCCAATCGTAGGCTCAGTTGCACAAAATCTTGCTACAATTGGCCACCCCCGAGCCCTCAATCAATGCACTACTGCTAGGGAATCCTTTGTCTCACAACACTATTCTTCCAAGAGAATGGATGGTGGAATCATGGAATGATGGAATGCCTCTCATCTTCCTCCCCACCTATTAAATAGAGAAAACATTAGAAGGGAGCCACATACACACACTCCATGTGTCAACATGCAACTTCACTGCTTTCTTGTTTTATTCTTATATTTTTACTTTTTGATAGCTTTACTAATTTTTATTGCTTTCTTGTTTTATTTCTTTTGTTTTTACTTTTTGATAGCTTTACTGATTTTTACTATTTTTTTGTTTATTCTTATTTATATTTATTTAAAGCATGTAATTAATTTATTAGTTTATTATTATTTATTATTTATTTACTATTATTTATTTACTATTACTAATTTTATTTTATTGTTTATTTATTTATTTAATATTATATTATATTATTTATTATTTATTATTTTTATTAAGGGACATTACAATTGATAACTCTTAAGCCATTTTGTTCTATGGTGTTTGAGAATTTTTCTGATTATTACAATATCAACTTAGGACATTGAAATCCTATTACCCACAGGGTAATGGACTAGTTAAGTATACAAATAAGAATATCATAAAGATTCTCAAGAAAACCTTATATTAAAAAAAGTGAGATTGGCATGTTGCTCTCAAGTATGTTGTATCGGTAGATCAAATCAATATGAAAACGTAAATACATACATCTCCTTTCCAATTGATAAATGGCATTAACTTCATCATTCTGTTGCACTTAGGGTCTAAAGTTATTGATGGGATGTTAATCGCCCTAAGGCAATAAACCCCCTTTTTACCCAATTATTAGTTGTGGGCCTATATTTATGGTCCCTGAATACATATCGAAATCGTTAATCCCTTTATAATGTTGCAATAATAGAATTTACACAAAACATATGTAAACCATGCCTTTTTATATTTCTTCGCCTATGCATGTTTTTCGAGGCATACCTTATCGCATATCGCTATCACAATGGTTCACCATGCTACCAGAAGTGTAGTTGGTGCTTTTTCTTTATAACCCTGGGACTCAGAACTTTATCGCAATACACAAAAAACACGGGAAAAACCCACTTCGAACCATAAGGCCAAATCTCAAAATTTATACAACCCCATCTATAACTCTGTCAGGTCCGGCTCTCCAAGCCTTTCCACTGCTCTCTCCGATCTCTGCTTTCCCCGATATCCGATCGTGCCTTATCGCATATTGGCAATATCGCTTATCGGAGTATTGTTGTTCCACCGTCCTTCGCACTTGACCTCTGTGATTAGCGATCAACGACCAGATCCTGACCATCGATCCTCTTTCCGATCTGATGGTTGACGCTTCATCGCTTAATCAAAATCACTAAGTATCCTCACCTGGTTCTAATCACAACCGTAGGTTTTCGCCGATGCGATATATCAGCGATCGCATATCGGCATTCTTTGAACCGTGAGGTCTGCCCATATGAAACAAAGTTCTGATGCGATAATGTGATTTAATAGGGACCATTGATCTATGAGATCTAACGGCTTTTGTGCACTCTCCATCTGTTTCCTCCTTAACTTGATTTCAATTGTTTTGATGGATTTACGCTTCATCCAGGGTTCCTGCCATACTTTTTTTAAGCATGCAAAACTCTACATATATCAATGTTTCGATTATCAATGGATCGCCATCAATCCTTAAGTGATCGATGGTTGATCAACACACTTATAAACAGGATTTAAATGATTAAGACATATATACACAACACAACTAGAAAATGCATAAATACACAGTTCCTCTCTCTCTCTCTCCTCTCTATGTTCGCCGAATTCTGCCTAGATACATATATTAAACAGAATCACTAATGCAAATAGAATTCATCATTTCATATTGAATCACTCAATCCACACTCAGAATTAACTCTTTTTATATACTATATACACATAATTACATATTTGAGGCTCTCCGACCCTCTCTAGCCTGTTTCTTCTAATTGGAGCCTCTGTTTTCCTAATCTGCCTGTAGGCTTACAATTCCATCTTGAATCTTCTCCATCTTCCTCCCTTTTCAAAAAAGAAGGAAAATACATATATCTTCTATCTAACCATCTCCTTCCACAAATGAAGGGATAGACCATACATTTAGAAATCAAATCCTATCTAAATCTAAACAAACTAAATTACTTGGCTTGATCTCCATGCAGGGAGGATCACTTGCCTTTTATTCTCTCTTTTCCTTAGTATTTGCAACAATATAACTACTTACATAATTTGAAATTAAATAAAATTAAATAACCAATTCTTCCTCCAAACTCTCGTTAGCCACAACATGTGATCACACCATCACATTTCTAGCTAGGCCTAGACACTCCTGCATCAGACTCCCAAGGTTAAAAATAATCATGATCTCCTGATCATGTGCTTCTGATCTGTGTCCTCCTGGATCCCATACTTTGTTTGGTAGTCTATCCTTGGTTACTACTATTGTTGGTTGTTGTTCTCCAAGTCTCCATATTTTATGTTGCATCGTCCCATTAGCTATGCTCTCATTGTCTGTTGTTGTCTTTTTCATACATATTAGTGCTTTTTGCTCATCATCACAATTTATGCCAGGCTTCCACACTTTAATTTGCAGTTTACCATTACCTTCACCTGTACCATTGTTTCCAGCCCATCTTCCTTTCTTCTTTTGTCCTATATATATTTTATTGGAATGTTGTTGTATGAGTTACCACAACTCATCAATTTCTTTGTCCACTTCACTTCTCAAATGATGAATATTATTCCCCTGCAACTAGATGTGTTCTTGCATAATAACATCATAACCATGTGCCAATACATTTCTAAAATGTACAAATTCCTTCTCCATTGATCTCCTGCAACAATTCCAGTTCCTTCTTCTGGTTTCTCACTCATGGCTTCATCACTTCTTACTTCAATTCCCAGTATACCTATAATTTCACAAATTTCTTGAAAACTAAGAATTCTTCCTTCTTTCTTAGGTACTTGGAATACCTCTTCTTCTAGTAACTTAATTTTTGCACCCTTAAGGATCATGGCATCATATTTTTCTTCTTCTGAAATTTCATCTTCAGCCTCTTCTTCATCATTAACTCTTTGTGGTACAACAGTATTCTTGTTACTATCATCCCTTGAACTCATCTCTAGTTCAACAATTCCATACTGTAATTTCACCATCATTCCATCTTTCTGAGACATTCTGATCTCATCCTTCCTTACTTCGATCTGATCTTCAAAATCAATTCCTTGTTTCAATTGACTTCACACTGCCTTGTTCCTGCATGCAAATATTCACCAGAATTATTCAATTCATTAAACACAAATACTTTACCTTGTTCCCTCATTATGCCAACATTTATGACAACTTCTTTTCCATATTTTTCATCCATGACAACTTCTTCATTCTCATTTAGTTCTGGTTGTGTAGTCTGATCACTTATTCCTTGGTTTCCTTGCCTCTTCTCCAAAATACTTGACTCATGCCACAAATTTGTCATCTCATTTGGACTTTCTCCCAAGAGCTCTGCACGATCTTCACTAACTTCATTGTCTGCAACACCTGTCTTTAGCCCTTCTCTACTTTGGCTTTCTTCAAGGTCAATAATCTTCAATAAATGTTTAAAATCTACCAAGTCTTCTGTATCAATCTTCAGTAGCTACTTTCCTTTGGCTTTAGTCCTGAATAGTTGTCTAATATCTACATAATTCACTACAGCTATGTCTAACAACCGATCTTTCCTTTGCATCACAAGATTATGTGAATTTCCTTCTTCTAACTTCTGAAAAATCATATCTTTGCTTTTCCATTCCCTTATGACAACCTTAAACAATTGCCTTACTTCAGTGTATCTTGCATTTACACACAAAATATTAGTTTCAAAACTATGAGACACCAAGGTCTCCTCAAATAATTTCATCATCAATCCTTCCGGTTGACTCCCACTTCCTGAACACACCATAAGATTCTCCATTTGCTCTATATTAGCTTCATTAGTTTTCCTGAGAAAACGCTTTGTTCCATATTGTTACACAAAAAATCGTTACCATGACTTTCTACAGTTTGTATGAGTCCATCAACACTCATACATACCTCCTTTGCAAGTCTTAAGCCTCATCTCTTCATGTCAAGCCTTGAAAATGGGAGAAAGACCTTAAAAATATCTCAAATCCTGGTTTCGCACTTTCTCCTAGCATTGCCTGCGGCGCCGCACCCAATGGTCACGTTTCCTGTGAACCTGACCACTTTGTCTATTGAGTAATGGGTGTGAACCCCTGTAAAAGTTAAAAAGGCGTGAGTTAATTCTTAAAAACTCATCTTGGGTCACTTCTAGAAGGAATATTATGCTGTTAAGTCCGCTCCACCTTGGTTCATCCATTCCATAACTAAGGGAGCTAACTCCATGATATGAGGTGCTTATCCCATTGAAGGAGGAAATTATCCCTTCAATGGTGGACCTGCAACTTCCTCCATTTGCATTATAAATTCATGCATTGGGCTGGTTGTAAGGGAGGTTGGAAGCTGAAGATTCTTGAGGGTAAATGTTGTTGAAAACTAGGCTTCCTTTTTGAGCTTGTGAGAGGAGAGATCGCATATCTTTCATGTCATCTGGGAAGTGAGTGAGGCTTGTCAAAGTAGAGGAGACTCCTGTTGGACCCTGGAAAGAACTTGTGCAACATCAAGGCGAAGGTTGTAAGGTTCTTTTATTCATAAGGTTAATATAATCAAGTTTGTTTTTCTCAATGAACTGTCTCTAATAGTTTATTTTATGAGCTCCTTGATCTTCATAATGAACATGTTTTGTTATACGCAGGTATGCTTTGATGTGTGCTTGTTGGTGTACGCAGGTTATTAAACAGGAACTGTTTGAAGCTGTTGGAGTAAAACTACCTCAAACAAGCGTTGGACCAAGGTAGAGTCTGTTACACCTCTTAGTATTCATTAATGAATTGAAACATGTTTAGAGAAAAGTAGATTTTCTTTTGCTCTTTGTTGCTAGATATCATTCGATACTAGGGAGATCGGTCTTGTCCGCAAGAACGATTTATCCGACCAACAAATTGGCGACTCCATTGGGGAACGATTTGGTTTGGTTTTTGATTTGTCTTTGCTTTGACTTGAGAAACTTAAGTTTTGGTTTCTGATTTTGCCTTGATTTGTGTGAGTTTGGGTACTAGTTAGATCCTGGTTGAATTTTTATTTTTTGAAATTTTGGAAGAGGACCGCACCCTCTGAGTTAGTTACAGTGCGAACCTCTCCGCACTGTTACAGTATAACACAGAGTGGCACCGCACCTGGTTCTACTAGATGCCTGCGAACCCCTGTCAAAAATTTGAAAAACCTAAGATCCATCTACCCAGTTAGGTTTAGTTTTTGTCCATAGTTGTTAGTATATGCCCAGACCTGCACTTGTCTTGACAAAAGTTCCTTGTGAGTTAGTTTTCATTGGCATTCTCGTTTGAAGTGATTTTCTAAGAAGTTCTGTCTGTGGGATTGGTTTTTGCTTGGTCTTTGTAGTAGCTCAGAGATCCGAATCCCTAGAACCTTAGATCACCCTGGTCTCTCTGGTCTTCTTGCTGAGTTTGACTAGCTTATGAAATCTATCCGTGAAGAGATCTAGATCCCATTTGTCTCTTATACAAAACTTTGATTAAACTTGTTTAAAAGTTTCGAATTTCATTTTTTCTATTAAATTATAATTGGATGTTTTTGATTAGTTTGTTGAGCTGAACAAATTGATCCTTAGTTAGCTGAAAGACTAAGTTGAGCATCCTCAAAAACACTTCAAGTTTCTTTTCAATCCATGTTTCGTTTAGATCTCAAGATTAGATCATAGTTTTGAGTTTTTCATAGAAATTATACAAGCTTGTTGAAAATTTGTTTTCAATAGTTTTTTAGAGTTTTTCTAGAAATCTTAAAAGCTCTCTTAAAGGAATTGCTTATTCTTGTAGTTGTTGATTGTTGAAAAGCGAAGGGATTTTCTGTGAGTGTGATTAGTAGTCTCAATTTTTAAAGTTCTTTGGAAAAGACAAAAATTTTCCTTTCAGTTGTATGTTAAGAGAAAGATTTGATTTTCAAAGCATTGCATTTTCAACTCTTCCTTAGCTAGAAATTCATTGAAAAGGAAAATGAATTGTTATCATCTTAGGTGCATTTTTTAGTGTTTTGGAGTCGAGTCTTCATACCATAAAGTTTCATCTCCGCTCCCATTGACTTAAGGAACAAACAATAAAATTAATGCTTAATTAAAATTAATCTAGAAATCTTTTTATTTTCTAGGGCTCTTTTCACCAACATAGCTTAGGCTAGTATCTTGGAGTAAGGAGTAATTAACTCTCCAAGATAGTTTAAACAAACAAGTAGTCAATCTTGCGGTAGGGAGAAATTCCAATTGTTAGATCTATGCTCTGGGAAAGCTCCTCTTAAAGGAGAATCACGAGATCATATCCGAACCAGTGTGGGAATCAATCCTTCCTCATTGGGAACAATAGAAGATATTCACGTATTAAAAATGGTAAACCTTGGATTGACCATTGTCGAGGAGCCTGGGGTCACTTGTTGGTAAACCTTGGATTATGTCAAGGAGCCTTCAAGGGGATTAATCTTTGTTACTCTGCCCTTGTGTGCGTATCGAATTGTAGACTATTCCCCCAGGTATATTTGTTTCCGTTGGTAACCTTAGTGGCCATAATCTATAGGATTCTTTCCTAAGGTGACGGTGGAGGGAAGATCCCACTGTACCTGGAGCAAACATCGACTAGACTCACTTGGAATCTCTGGGGGGTTATCTTCACTCGAGACGGTTATAATGGAGAAACTTGTGCCAGTCTGTTTCATTAAGCAGGTTGTCGAGGTAACTGTTCCAACCGCCATTTTTGTATTGAATTCTGCGACGTTGGATTTCATCACCAACTAGCGTTTTCGATCCGAAAAGACACTGTTTGCGTGTGGTTTGATCTCCTAGATTTATTAGGTGTGTGCTTCAAATTGTTTGGTTCTTTAGGGACTTTAGGTGTTTCTCTTGAGATTTTCTTTGTTTTCGTGTGAAGTAATTAAATAATTAATCGTGGCTAAATTACTGAGACAATCCCGTCGACTACGGGGGCAGCCTCCCAAATTTACACCAAGTCAACTAGAAGGGCTGCGAGCTCTTGTCACACCTAGTGAAAGTAGGGTTGGGTCACCGGAGGCCGGAGAGTCTTCTTTGATTGTACACCCTAATCATCTAGTGCAAGCAACAGAACATATTTCTGAACTGATTTCATTTTCTGAGGTTACTGGTAGTATCACTCCTACTAGTTCATTAGCCGAAGAACCTGAAATCTCTGAACCTAAAACTGAAATTGCCGCTACTCCATCTTCAGGATTTGCTTCTCCTGTTTCTAGTGGTCCTAGTTCACCCAGTGTAGAAAATATCATTACCGAGAATCTTCCTTCTGGACTCATTTCCATTGAAGAAATTGTAAGTTCGAGTCCGAACGAAGGTATAAGCATCCCTGAAATCAACCGACTATTGAACTTAGGGAGCGTGAATCTATTTTCTACAGTCCCATTAGAGGTGACGCTTGGTATATTTCATTGACCAAATTCTTAGAAAATCCAGGTCTCATGTCTTTACCACCTCGATTTCCTTTCCATCCAACACCCAGAGGTTATTATCCTCCTTTGAATATGTCAAGACAGTCATCCTTGTTTACTCAGATGCCAGAAACCTTTTTACATGGCGGTCCTTCTATTCCTCCTGGGTATCAGTCTGTATCTGGTACGTTTTCAGGAGCTTCTCCTCGACCCATCGGCTATGTCATATCTCCTGTTCATAACAGAACTAAACCGTTAAGTGTCAAAGAGATTCTTATGATGTCTGGTACTACTCCTAATCCGCAACCTCAAGGTAGTTCAATACCATCTCGGGGGCAGCTGCAACGTACTCAAATACCGCTTGGGGGTCAACTTCAAGGTAGTCAATTACTGCCTGGGGGGCAACCTCAAGGACAGTATGTCCCTAAGGAATAGTATGTACCTCAAGGTCAACCCCAGTATCAATATGTACCTCAACGTCAACCCCAGTATCAATATGTACCTCAAGGTCAGTACCAGCCTCAAGGTCAGTACCAACCCCAAGTTCAGTACCAACCGCAAGGTCAGTACCAACCTCAAGGTCAGTACCTAGCTCAGGGTCAATGTCAACCTCAAGGTTTTCAACCACCTTCAGGTCAATCATTTGTTCAAGGATCGGGAAATGTACCATATAATTATCAATCTTACACTCAACCTGGTTTTGGTCCTCAATACGCTCAACCTGTTATGGGTCCATACCCCGGAATGAATGTGGTGTGGGATCAACAGACTCCGCAACCCAGTGTGCAGTTTTCATCCCAATCTGGACAGTCTTTTGTTTCTAGTTCACCCCAGAAACCTGTCCAGCTTACTACTCAAACTGTTACACTTGGGGTAGCTCAATAGTCTGGGCCTAGTTCTCCTTGAACTCCATCCCAAATGTCTGTTGCAACTGCTGCGACTTCTGTTCAATCCACTCCACCCATTTCTGGAGTATCAGTAGCTCTAGTTTCTACTTCTCTTGTATCAACTCCTCAGGCCTCTTTACCCCAGTCTGGACCTACAATCTAGACTCTGGTTTCCATGCCTGTTGGACAACCTGGGCCTAGTATGGTTGTCACAAGTCAACCCCAATTTACTTATCAACCGTACCAGGGGCAGTACCAATTCGGCCCTGCTGTGCAGAACCTGGCTTATCAGTATCAACCGTACCCTGGGTATATGTATCAACAACCTTAGCAACCCCAGTATGGTCCAGTTAATCATGGTTTTCCAGGAGGATATAATATCCCAAATGCGAATTCGATACCAAGTTATCCTGGATATCCTCCTCCTGGGGCTAGTCTTATGACCCCAAGCTTTTGGGATCCGAACCGTCAGTTACCGTTTATAGCAACTTTGGATTTGCCTGACTTATCGTGCCTTACGACTGTAACCCATATCCAAAATTCTTTAGCTGCCCATTCTTCGCCCTAGTCAATTGGCCCTTCACATTGGCCAATACAGCATCGCACCAATTGAAGATGGTGCCTCGGAAGCAATCCACTGCCATGCACATCTGGGAACTTGTAGCTAGATGCAATTTTGCGCTCCCGCGGAGTCTGGTAACAGTAAAGGAAATCACCTTTAGTTTAGGATGGGAGATGGTTTTAACATCTATCTGTTTGTCCGGAGTCTGGTCATTACAAAACTCTAGTCGGAGACTAGCGACAGATTGGCCACCTGGCCTAGATCCGAACAGAGATAATTTCTCGCCTCTCTTGGGCAAGCCAGTCAAAAAGTATATTTCATCCATCTCAATTTTAAGCTGGTTACCACCAATAATGAAGCGCTGGTCCTGTATGCTCCACCTGTTCATCAGCCATTGTAAAAAGTCTACCTATGCCCTCATGCCAGGTATGGTCCAAAATTTGAAAAGCCTGCATGCTCTCAATGCCTGTAAGGAAGAAGAATGGAGTAATGCAGCTTGATCCATGTCCTCGTGCTCTCTTTCCTGCCAAACAAGCATCTTGTGTACCTACATTGCAAAATAGGTGGATTAGAATTTTCATTCCAAAATTCTATGGGGCAAAAATGGAGAAACTAGGGTTCAAAATCTACATTCCGCGGGGTTCGCACCCATCCCTTTAGAGATAGTGCGTAGGTGCGCACTTCTCCTTAAGGCTAGGTGCGGTACCCCGACTTTTCTATGTGCACAGAAAAGTCGGGTTGCACAAGGGCCACATGGCACCCCTGCGCAACTCCCGTGGGTGATTTTTTGCCCTAATTTTCCTCCAAAAAACGATTTCTAAACCCTAAAAAAAAAATTCAAACTGATGAAATGCAAGTCAGGGACATTGTGGATTACCTGGAGAAGACAATTCTCGATTCCAGCGGTCGGATTTTTCGCAATCTCCACAGGAATTTTTCTACCAAAAGCTCTTACTTTTTACTCCAAAGGCAAACGATAAAAATGAACTTGTAAAATCCCTTTTTATAAGATTTTTTGAATAAATAAATTAAATTTATTTATTTATTACTTTGAAAAGGTCATTTTTGGTGCATTTTTATTATTTTAAACAGATATGAGTAATGTTTGTAATTTTTGTGCAGAATATTGGGTATTCAGGCGAAATTGGTCATTTTCAACAAAAAACACATAGGAGTCCTCTTTAAGCTCTTTTCTGACTCGTAAAATATGAAAAGCTTGTCGAGTTTTTCTTTTGAACTAGTTAAAGCGGAATTAAAAAGACGGTCCTTTTACAGCTCTTTTCTGACTGTATAGACATGAAAAAATTGTCGAACTTTTGTCGTTTCAAGTTCGATATTGGTAATAAAACGACGTGTTTTCGATTGCTTTTTTACTTTTTCAGATTGAAGGCACTAATCATGAAAAGTACTCCTTGGTCATAATGATCAAGCGGTTCTCTCAAGTAGTATTTTATACTTTTTCAGGCTTGGGAGACACAAATTTACGAAAAAGGAAAACCGTGGAGTTTTCTTAAGTTTTTCTTCTAACTCCCTAAAATTGAAAAACATCGAGTTTCTCCTATACTGGACTCATTAAAATTTCACAGTAAAGGACCTGTTCAATTACAAACAGGAACAAACCACTCCTTCTTAGGGTTTGAATCTAAACTAAGTTGGACTC
>APFE030117611.1:0-35468 GCA_000404065.3 Pinus taeda
GTCTACATGTATTTTATATTGAAATTAATTTATTAACACAAGATTTAAGAAAATTTAAATTTAAAAGGAAACTTTAAACTATAAATTTAAGTTAAGTTTAAATTTAAGTTACCCAAATAAATGCACTTTTATCAAAATAACCATATATTTATATTTTATATTTAAATTAATTTATCAATACAAGATAATAAAATTTAAATTAAGAAAGTAAATTTAAAATTTAAATTAAATTTAGGATTTAGGATTTTATATTTAAATCTATTTATTTAACACGCCATGATTTACCCTTCATTAAAAATATTCTCAATATTCTAACTTTTATAGATTAAGATATTAATTTTATTTTTAATATTTAATATAGTTTTGGGTCACTTGGGCACCATTCACAGTTAAATTAGGTAAGTTATATTATTAAAAAGAAATTCACTGCCAAGTCACACATGTATGTCTTTCAAATTTTAAATGATTTTGATTGGCTTACACATTATGACATGGAAATTCAATATTAACATTTTAAAATGAAAATTCCTCTAATGCGAGGAAAAAAGCTCGAGTTAACTAGAATTTGACACTCTTGTTCACTTTCAGAAACTCATATGGTGGAATGTGATCTCTTTATCTTCATCTTTAGATTTTTCCTAAAAAATAAAAGCATACAAAAGTGGGAAAGAGCCATAAAGCATGGAGAAGTTTTTTCCTAAGCACAAAAGCATCTAAAAAGTGGAAAATGCCCATCTTTATATGAGGAAACATTATTCACCCAAAAGCTTTTGCCAAAATTTAACTAATGAGGAATTTGGGAAATCCTCATAGCCTTCACTTTCCTATATATTGGAGGCTTGGCCATTGAAGAAATGATAGGAATTCGTGTATTGTCACGCTGCTGAGATCTATCTTAAGAGGGAGAGTTTTGGAGCTAGGAGTTGGGGGAGGTGTTCTTGCAATTGCATCTAATGGTTGTAACTTTCCATCAACTCCTTTATTAATATAGATTATTTGTTCTTCCTTCCATATGCTACTATTGATTCTTTACTTAGCCTATTTAACTAATGAATGTATGGGATTTTGGTTTATATTTATTTATTCAGTAATATTTATATGTTTATGATAGTTTCAATTATCAAGATATTATGTTGTGAAGTTTTCTTTGTTCTCTCTCTTGTGTGTAGGACCAAGATTTGGAGCTATCTAGGAGTGCTCCCCATCTACACTAAAAACTCCGACAATACTTCCATACGAGAACTCACATGAACTCATTCTTCTTTTCTTAATCTATACTCTACATATTAATCTACTAAGAATCCTGAGCCTTAGAACAACCATTCTCTTAATCAGTCTATCTTAGGTTTCTAGGATAAACTGAGAGGGTTTTATGTTCATCTAACTGTGCATTAAATCCTACAACAAAATGATATTTAGAAACTGTAATATATTTCACTATGTAATAAAATTAGTAAAATGGAAGTAAAAGTAAAACTCTAAACAAGAATCCAAAAGGGGATGTAACCATCGATGCAAAATTGGGAGTAAAATTGGATGTTAAACTAGCCATCAAAACAAGATGCAAACAATGAGACAAAAAGGGTTTTAAAGTAGAATTAAAAAGGGGTGCAAAACTAGACACAAAGAAGGGAAAAAAATAGGGCATACAAAAAGATACCAAATTGGGCGCAAACAAGGATGCAAAAATGGACACCAAAATGAGGATGAAAAGAATGGTGTAAAATTAGGATGCAAAATTGGGTGCAAAAAGGATGTATGAAAAGACACAAAACAAGAAGCAAAATGGGACTAAAAAAGGGTGAAACTAATGATGCCAAAAATTATGCATAACTAGATGAAAATTCAAACTAAAATCTAGGTGCAAAATGAGATGCAAATTTGGACACAAAACGTGGCAGAAAAAAGGATGCAAATTTGGATGCCAAAAAGGATGCAAAATTAGACACCAGAAAGGATGCAAAACTGGACATAAAAAATGATGAAAATTTGGACACAAAAGTAGAAAAATGGTGTGAAAATGGGCATAAAAATGGCTCAAATTTGGACACAGCATTGCATGCAAAATGAGGTGCAACAAATGATTCAAAACATGGTGCAAAATCAAATGCAACAGTGGACGAAAAAAATGGCTCGAAATTGAACGTAACATTAGAGACAAAATGGGATTCAAAGGTGGACGCAATGCATGGTCCAACATAGGGTGAAAATTTAGTTGCTCAAAAGGATGCAAAAAAGGGAGACAAATGAAACGAAAAAAGTGGATGAAAAAAATGGTTCAAAAATGGATGAAAAATTTGGCACTAAATCAGATTCAACATATGGTGAAAAATTAGATGCAAAAAATGGTGTAAAAAAAGGCAAAAAAATCGGTGTAAAAATAGATGTAAAAATAAGTACAAAATTAGAAGCAAAAAATGGCATAAGACTAGATGCAAAAACTGGCACAAACTCTATGCAAAAAAAGGCATTAAATCATATGCAAAAGATGATGTAAAACTCGATGCAAATATCGACACAAAAATAGAAGAAAAGAATGGCACAAAAGAGGAAGCAAAAAATGATGCAAAAATAGATGCAAAAAATGGCACAAAACTAGAAGTAAAACCTGTTGTAAAACCAAATGCAAATCTTGGTGCAAAATATGATGCAAAAAATGATGCAAATTTTGGCGTAAGAGAAAGATGAAAAATTTGGTGCAAAAAAGGACGCTTTAAAAATTGTACAATAGAGCCAGATTTAGCGCCAGTCTGCTCATCCCAATCGAGAGAAAAATACACTAAAATCTGGTGCTAAATCTGGCGTAAATTGCCTGTTTTGTTGTAATGATTGGATGAATTTAAAGCAACCATGATGAAAGAATTTGAGATGACAGATCTTGGTGTCATGAAATATTTTCTTGGCATAGAAGTTGAGAAATTTGAAAAGGGATTTTTTATTTGTCAAAACAAATATGCTAGAGATTTGCTAAAAAGATTTGGGATGGAGAGTTGTAAACCTCTCCCTACACTAGTTGCAACAGGTACAAAGTTAAGCATGGGTGATGAAGGATTAGATGTCAATCCAACTCTATTCAAAAGATTGGATGGCAACCTCATGTATCTCACAACTACAAGACCAGATATTATGCAAGGAGTGAGTTTGATTTCCATATTTATGGAGACTCCAAAAGGCACACATTGGAGAGCAGGAAAAATAATTTTGACATGCTATTACACAACATTTTTTCACTGTCCCTATACTTCCCGTTCCATGATCCTGGAGAACTTCTACAGTGAACCCTACATGTTTTACCTTCATGAAGAAACTCTCATTATGTCCCTCTTCATGAGCATAACAATTCCCTTCTACATAATTTCCCAAAAATCTTCTGTTTTTCCCAGTTTAGAAGACTAGCGCTAATGACCCTTGTTCTCCTCAGGCCGATATGCAGGGATTAGAACTATCCCTGGCGTTGACCGGAGTGATTGAGCCTTTTTCCAGTTGTGTCGATCCTCTTTTGGAAAGTGTTTTAAATAAGGATTCGAAGCTTCCAGCTCTAGAAGCTTCATAACGGAAGTCTGGTAAATGGTTGAGCCGGATGGAGTCGAGGATGTCAGTTTAGGCTCCTTTCCCTATAAGGATGGAACTACCTCAAGAGATAAGACCTTCTCCAATGAGAAGAGGAACCATCTCCCATCCATTCATGCTATATAAACCTCCCTTTTTCCCAAGAATAAGCTAGTGTTAATGTTGGTGTGCTAATGCTAATTAAATGTGGAGTAAACATCAAGTTGTTCATAGTTGTAGCTCTCTAGTTGTGTGTGAGGGATAACTGTGAATTTGGTTTAGTGTGAAGACTAAAGGGAAAAGCCTTAAAACTATAATTATTGAGGCCATCATGGAATGCTAATGGAAGTGTGTGGGAACCTGGTTTTGTCGGAGGAGAATAAAAACGTCAAGACAATGGTTGTAATGTCTTCTTGATTTAATATATATGCAACTATCGTTTGATTTCCTACATAATGTGTTATCTCACATGTTTATGGCTTAATGCTTCTTGACTTGTTAATTAGGTTGAATTACAATTTGTCTATTATCACGGTTGTTGTTTGTTGTTGTTTACTTGTTTCAGGTGTTTGAAGAAGGAAACAAGAGATAAATGGAGCAAGCAAGCAAGTTCATCACTAAACGAGATAAGCATATTAAAAGGTAGTCCCTCTTAATTGGTTCTAACCTAAGGAAATATTCCATAGAATGTCTTGTTTGTGGCTAGACCCACTGAAGGGCTAAAGGAATTGTTTGTGTCCGCACTTAGAATTTTACTTCACCACAAATTAGCAACCATACTAGGGATTCATTCCTTCTGTTTGTTTGCTCGGACTTTCATGGTTTTGTCTAAACTTTTCTAGTTTTGCCATTTCCCTTTAGTTATGTTTGCTTTGCTTTGCTTACTACTCTAGGTTTGAAATTCATAGTGGTAAGTATGGTCCCAACTTTTGAATTTTTTTTTTTCTTTGCATTCTCGCTCAGTGTGCTTATTTCACTAACAGTCGCATTGATCAGCACGATATGCTAAGAAACAATCATGTCGACCCCCTTTTGGCATTTGTTGCCAATTAGGCAGTCGCACTGATGCCTGTAAGTGAATATTAGGGTTCACCCCAAATCTTGGCCAGTGTGTTTTGCTCTCATGATTTCTACCCTATAAGCTCTTTAGGCTATGTTCTCCCTGATTAGAAAGCTTCATTTGTCTTGGTTTGTGAGGTTACATGGATTAGCCCACCCTCTAATGTGTTATGTCTGGCCCTATGTGAAGTTCCTTTTTATTTTTTCTTTGAATCCCTCGATCAACGCTAGTTGTCAGTTAGGCAATCGCGCCAATCAGGCCATCAATGCTAGTTGTAGTACTAGTCAGTCGTGTCAATCATTCCTATTGGTTCTAGTTGTCAAGTAGGCAATTGCTCTAGTCTCTGAGTTAAGAAAAAAATCAGAATTTCTCCCATTCCAATGCTAGTGTGTCTTAACCCTCAAACTCTCTTCTTCCTCCCAAAAGTGACTAGGAAGATTTGTTTGATAGTTTTGATTGATTGATTGGCTTGAAGTTTCATTGCTTGATTTTTTTAGTTTTTTGGATGGTTTCTATGACCCTAAGGCATCTAGGTCAATTACCGTTCATTTGTTTGTTTACTCATTGTGTCAAGTTTCTGATTTGTTGCTTCATTTAATCCATCTGTTAGTCACAACATCTTCATTGCTTCATTTTCAATTGAAGGAGTGAAAGAGTCTCGTTTGCTCTCTTATTTTGAGTGTCTCTTTTCTCATTCCAAGTATAGATTACATTGCTTAGTTTCTTGATTGAAGCATTTATGTGTTTAGTTTGTTCGATTTAGGGAAGAAGTTGTTTTTAGTTTCATTTATCATGCTTTGGATTTGATTAATATTTGTTTGTTCATAATTGTGAAAATTTTCATTAAAAGTGCTTTATGTGAAAGATTCATTTTGCATTTTATGAAAAGAAGAACATCATTCTTGTTTACTTAAGAGAAAATATTGCATTAATAGTGTCACTAAGAAGCTACAATTGCATCATCATAAGCATTGGAAACGAAATGAAACTTATTTTGTTGTTAAGGGAAGATTAAGTGCATTTAAGACATGTATTAGTGAAAGTTTTCATTCTTTGATTGTTGCATTGATTGTGTTCTCTCTATCCCTCAATTATTGTTAACTTTCATCGAAGAAATATCTATTTTCTCATATAGCTGCATGTAGGAGTTTTGTCAAATGACAACGGTAGGGCCTTGTAATCAAAACCTAATTCAAGATCAACAGTTTAAATTTATTGTATTAACCTAAGAAAGCATTGAAAATTAACGCTCACATTTAGTGGTCTAAGCTAGAGACATGTTCCGACGTCTTTAAACCTAGTAGTTGTCGTTTTCTTCGACATTAGACAATGCTACTACGGACTTGTGATCCTTGTATTGTCACGAATATAAAGGGAGACCCCACTAGGTTTGGAATCCTTTATTCATAGGAAGTCGAGTCCGCCACCTTGTAAACGTGATACACCGAACACAACATTCGAGGAGATAGCTTGCTCGTACTTTTCGATTTGCCGGGAGGTATTCTACAGTTCACGGTTACTTGCTAATCCATTTTGCCTAGATTATCCTGAGTAGTCCTTTTGGTATTTTTGACTCTTTAAATTTAAAATATCATCGAGCACTTGTCATTTCAAGCTCATTAACTCTAAAAGCAACTAGAGTCACCTTTCGCCCTTTTCTCAACTCTTAAAATATGAAAAGACAAAGTTTTGTTTCAGTGTCTAAAAATTAACTTCTCACAAAATATCCATGGTAAAAGTTATCTTCCTTAATAATTGTTTAGGGTCGATTCCAATGGAAACATCTCCAGAATCTACTAGTCAAGGATTTCCCTCAGATGGGAATCCTAGTCATTTTCCTTCCTTTGGAAACGTTGGTGCTCCTTATATGGCAACATTGTCTCTTCCTGGGTTAACCATTGGTTTACCTGTCTAGTTGTTTTTGACCTCGGTGATCCCAAGCGTCCTAACTCTTGCCCAAACATATCCTTCATTTGAATCACATCTTGTCACTTCTAAGGTTGACCTCACCTTCTTCCCCTGTTTCTTCACCTTCCTCTTCTACTTCACTTGGTGAAAGTTTCAAATATAGTAACCAAGAGGCTAAGAAGAAGATCAATAAGAAGAAGGTGGAGAAGACGAAGGTAGGTAAGTGAGAGGCCAACCGTGCAACTATTCCTCTAAATGCACTTCTTGTCGACAAACCTTTCGATCCTCCACAGAAGGTTAGATTCCCTTGCAAGCTGTGTAAGGGTGACCATATCCTTCGAGACGGTCCTGGCATCCCCAAAGTCTCAGAGGCATGGTTTCAACACCTGCATCAACCATCCCCGTCAACCTCTGGAGATCATGTCAATGCGACACCTTCAGTTAATGATGGTAAGAAGAAATGCAAGATTATATTACCCTCTAGGTTATGTGAAGGAGAGCATCTTCTTCACCTTTGTCCTCTTATGGATAAAGCTTCCAAAGTTTTGGAAAACCTTGTAGCTCCTCAACCCCAACTTCTTATTGTTTATCAAAGGCTTTCTTCTGACCCTCTCTTGGTTGGTAAAGAGATTAACTTGAATTCATCTCTTGTTTGTCTCACTCTTCTCGAGCATGACTCTCTTGTGTCTACTCCCGACCAATAATTGGTCGGAAAGAGTGTCAACTTGGTTGCGCCTTTAGTTGATCACTATGTTCCTGAAGAGAGTGGTGATCATACTAATCATGTTCTTCTCATCTCATCAGATTCTCATGAATCAAAGAGTGACCCTCCCATCCCGGTTATTCAGGAGTGTCCTTCTCTAATTCATGCGGAGCACGGGGGCAATCAAATGATACCCCCACCAAGTTGTTCTGTTATTTATTTCGATTGGGATCCATTGATTGCTTTCCACCTCCCATCTTATGTGCCTTTCCAGATCACAGTACAAGCCTATAATATGGTAGTACATGGCACTATATTAGATGAAGGCGCATTTCTTAGCATCATGCCTTCTACTACTTGGCAAGCTTTAGGCTCCCCACAGCTTGTGCCTGTCAATCAGAATTTGTTTCCTTTCAACAGAGGAACTAGTCAACCCTTAGGGATCCTTCTGAAGTTTCCTATTACTTTGGAAGGGAATACCATCTATATAGATGTGATGGTAGTCCAAGGTCCTTTATATTTTAATCTTCTCCTTGGACATGACTACGTTTATGTCATGGGAGTTCTTTTTTATTCGCTTTTCCATGTGGTTTGTTTTTCACACGAAGGGAGAATTGTGACCATTGATCAACTATAATTCATTGGTCACTAGTCATCTCCTTTGCCACCATCGTTCCCTATCGTCTCCTGTTTGCAAGTAGTACCTTCCCCACCACATGTAAATTATGTGGCTACATGTTCCGTCTCCACATCTACTGATGATCACACAGATGGTATAGTACATTATGTAGTGGGGGCATTGGAGCCTGATCTATCTTTGGTACCAAATGACATGTATTCTTCCCAGAGTGTGGTTCTTCCATCTAGTGAAGACCCCTTGGGACCCATGTTCTCGTGTCGTCCGTGATCAAATTAATGGGGATAGTTCTTTTTCTTGTGTCATCCTCGTTAAAAAATGAAGCGACATGGGAGGATATTTTGTTCCTATATCAACCTCGTTAAAAAAAATGAAACAAGAGATATGAGAATAATTTATTGTCTTGCGTCAATCTTGTTAAAAAATGAAACTAGGGACATCAGCATAGTTCCTGGTCTTGTGTCAACCTCATTAAAAATGAAACAAAGGGTGTGAGAATATTTCTTTGTCTTATGTCAAGCTCCTTAAAAAATGAAACAAGCGTCTCGAGGATAATTCTTTTACTATGTCAACCTCATTAAAAAATGAAGCAATTCCCTTTTCCAAATCGAGTCTTTGATTAAGATCTCATAAAATCCTAGTCGAGTCTTTCCAGGGTCTCGAAAGTGAACCTTCATTCCATCCACTGAGTTGATTGAAATGAAGCTTGGGGGCATGTATTTTGATTGAGTCGTTATGCCGAAGGCATGCAAAATCATAGCAAGCATAGTTTTCCTTTCAAGCTTGTCTAAACATGAAATCAAATCCAAGCAGAGTTCTCCATGGTTCAAGCTTGTGTAAAAATGAACCCATTACCAATTTACATATCGTGATTTCCATTTTTATCATCTAAATGAGCCTTGGTTGTTTCAGTTCATCGCCACCATCTCTTTGGCTTATCATATGCTTTCACTTGTTTGTTTTTTTTCCTAAGGGACCACAACGATGAGCGGTTTTATTAGCCAACCTCTTGACCATTACATGTTTTGAGTAGTTCCATCATTGCTTGAACTAGTTGCTACCATTTATACCACTCGTTCCTCCAAGACAAGTCATCTTTTAAGCTCTTTTATGACTCATAAAAAATGAAGAGATCGTCAAGTATTTTTCCCTTTTTGACTTGTTAAAGGAAAATAAAAAGAGGGGGTTCACCTTCAAGCTCTTTTCTGACTCTTTAAACACGAAAAGGTTGTCGAGCTCTTCTCGTTTTGAACTCATTAATGACTTTGAAACGTCATTTACCCAGCATACGTTTACCCCTTTTTCAGGCTGGGATGAACTATTTACAAAAAAGGTACTCCTTGATTGAAATGGTCAAGTGGTTCTCTCAAGTATCATTTTCTACCTTTTTGGGCTCGAGAGACACAAATATACGAAAAGGGACCATGTGGAGTTTTATTTTCCGTATCTTTTTCAAACTCTCCAAACATGAAAAAGATATTGAGTGTCACCTTTGTAGGACACATTAGAATACTAAATGACATCGGATTCGTCACCATGACAAACATGAGCTTCTCCTTCCTAGGGCTCGTTAAACTTACTAGGTTGGATTCGTCCGAAGGATGAACTTACAATGTAAGCATATGTTATCCCCTTCAAGATTATGATTAAAAAATAATTACAGTACCTGCCAATAATGGTGGGAGAAAATTTGGAAATCTAATCAGTTGTGCCAATAGTTCACTCTTGAACATAACACTTTCTGCTTCATGTCATGATGGAGTATCCTCCTTTTTTATCATTGACCTTCCTGGGTTGGGCCATTCATTTTTTCTTTCCATTTTATCTCTGCCACATCATCATGACCACCAATCCTATGGATCCAAAAGCTGCCAAACTTCTAGTCATGTCGTCGATATGTTCAATAGTTGCCCTTATGCAGTTACACTTACCCCTGATTCTCTGTATCATCCAAAATAGTTTTGCATCCCTTTGCCTCATGTCAATGATGTGGGATACATTATGGCCCTCCTTCGACACGGTCGCCTCCTATCGACTTCAACTCATTATCTAGGAAGTTGACCGAAAGACTCCCTTCCAATACCTTAGAGCTTTCATGCCCTAATGGCAAGTTCTCTGCACTCGACGATAAGTTCACATCATTGGCTTTTGATCGAGTGATTTCATGGGTGTTTGACATCAATTCCTTTATTCACATTTCGTGAATTGTGCTGATAGTACCTTGAGGACCATTGTCATTATTGGTGGTTTCTCTCATGCTTGTTAATAGTTTACATCATTGGCTGGTAATCAAGCGATTTTCTAGAATGTTCGATGTCAACATATCTATTCACATGATAGAAATTGTACTTTGATCGGATCGTGTTGGAGCGCAAGACCCTACGCTCAGATTACAAAAGTCCAAGTTGTGAAGTAGTGTGACATGGTTATGTTGATATACATGTCTCTCTCAGATGGATGGTTGTGACCATGACATGAGTTATCATATGTGATCCTTCTCAGTATTGGATGGTTGCGACCATACCTTAGTTTCGATATGATCCTCTTTATGGGATGGTTGTGCCCATGCGTGCATCCATTTACGTGATCATCCTTTGGATGGTTGTGTCCATGCCACGGTTCATGTATCATGTGGTAGATTTTTCCGTTATGTATATGTGTCTCTACTTGCTTGCAAGTTTTCTCACAACATACTCTGGTTCCCTACATTGATTCTTAAAGCATTTCATCCCTCACTCTAGTTCGATCTTCATGCTTTACAGGGCATCTATTAAACAAAATTTTGTTACTGTCCCTGTACTTCCCATTCCATGATCCTAGAGGACCTTTACAGTGAACCCTACATGCTCTCTCTTCATGAAGAAACTCCCATTGTGTCTCTCTTCATGAGTAGAACAATTCCCTTTTGCATCATTTCCCAAAAATCTTTTGTTTTTCCCTGTTTACAAGACCGACGCTAATTCCCCTTGTTCTCCTCACGCCCATATGCAAGGATTAGAACTGTCCCTAGCACCGACCGGAGTGATTGAGCTTTGTTCTAGTCGTGTTAATCCTCTTTTGGAAAGTTTTTTAAATAAGGAGTCGAAGCTTCTAGCTCTAGAAACTTCGTAACAAAATTCTGGTAAATGGTTGAGCCGGATGGAGTTGAAGATGTCAGTTTGGGCTCCTTTCCTCTATAAGAATGGAACTACCTCAAGAGATAAGACCTTCTCCCATGAAAAGAGGAACCATCTCCCATCCATTCATGCTATATAAACCTCCCTTTTTCCCAAGCACAAGCTAGTGTTAATGTTGGTGCGCTAATGCTAATTAATTTTGGAGTACACATCAAACTATTCATAGTTGTAGCTCTCTATTTGTGTGTGAGGGAGAAGTGTGAATTTTGTTTAGTGTGAAGACTAAAGGGAAGAGCCTTAAAACTATCATTGTTGAGGCCATCATGGAACGCTAATCGAAGTGTGTGGGAACCTGGTTTTGTCAGAGGAGAACAACAACATCAAGACAATGGCTGTAATCTCTTCTTAATTTAATATATATGCAATTGTCTATTTATTTCCTACATAATGTGTCATCTCACATGTTTATGACATAATGTTTCTTGACTTGTTAAGTAGATTGAATTACAATTTATCTATTACCACGGTTGTTTTTTGTTGTTTTTTACTTGTTTCAAGTGTTTGAAGAAGGAAACGGAAAATAGCTGGAGCAAGCAAGCAAGGTCATCACCAAACGGGATAAGCGTACTAAGAGGTAGGCCCTACTAATTAATTCTAACATAAGGAAATATTCCATAGAATGTATTGTTTGTGGCTAGACCCGCTGTCGGACTAGAGGAATTGTTTGTGTCCAAACTTAGAATTTTACTTCACCACACATACATAGCAAAAATTAGAGATTGTGGCATAATGTATGCAAGCACAGAAAATAAGGATTTGATTGGATACACTGGTAGTGGTTTTGTAGCTAGTTTGGATGATAGGAGGAGAACTTTTGGTTATGTGTTCCATCTTGGTTCAGGTGTGATTTCATGGGCATCTAAAAAGTAGCCTATTGCAACACTTTCATCAGTAGAAGCAGAATATGTAGCAACAACATCAGCAACATGTCAAAAGTGTGGTTAAGAAGAGTACTTGATGGACTCAAGCAGAAACAACAAGGATCAATAACAATATATTGTGACAACACCTCAACAATTGCACTATCAAAGAATAATATGTTTCATCAAAAGAGCAAGCACATTGATACTTGATATCACTTATTAGAGAACTTGTGAGCAATGGAAAAGTTCACTTGAAGCCTTGAAAATCTAGTGATCAATTTGTTGATATATTTACTAAATCATTAGAAAACGATGTGTATGAGTTTCATAGAAGAAAATTGGGTGTTGTAAGCCTAATTGAGACATAGACCAACATGCATGTTTGAGTTTTCATGAGTCATGTCTTAGTTTAGCGGTCGTAATTAAGGGAGAGTGTTAAAATAACTAATTAACTCCTGCATGGAAAATAATCTAAAATTAGAGTCAGTTAACTAAGCGTTGAGTTAAGTATAATTAAGTTATTTTAGGCGAGTCACTAATTGAAAAAGGTTAAATACCCTTCACCGAGTTCATTGTAATTATCAAGTTTTTGTGTGATAAATAAAAGAGTCGTATCTCATGTGTTTTGTGTGTTTAATTTGTATTTGGCCTCCTCTTCCTTTCCAACATTTTAATTTTTTAATATATAGATAGGTGTAATCAAATCTCAATGGAATATGCTTCATCTGAATCATCTATCGATAGCTACCATGATGAGGAGGTTGAAGCGTTGCCAAAAAATATATTTTAAAATGGTCACGTATCGATTAAAGTGTTAGCTAGTGGACTGCGAAGTGTTTGAAGTTTTATTTTAAACGTGTTCGATCAATCTGGCCTGGCCTATTCGCATTCCTGATTCCTATGATTGTTATCAAAAAGAGATTTGTTAGGTTGAAGACAATTCAACATTTTCTTGTACTTGTTTTCCCGGATCTAATGTTACAATTTGAGCGTAGTGGCCCTAGCCTTAGTCGGGATATGCCAATGGAATACCCAACGAACATTTTCATGCAGATTTGATCAGCCTTATATAGGCGATGTCTGGATTAGTTATCATTGGAGTTAAAGTCGAGCCTGCTTGCGACCTGCCCATCAAACTCTTTGAATAATTTAGAGGGAGGTAATCATTTTAACATCATCTTCATCACTTTGTTGAATATTTGTTGCAATGGAGACTTAATTTTGGTTTTGTTAGAACACGTAGATTTCTATTTAATGTGTACATTTATATTATATATTGAAGTGGTTGATGTAAGCGAGGCCAAGCGGTAGCTGAAGCAGACTGGTTACGAGCATATATGTGAAAGAGAAGACTGGACTCTACGGCCCATGGGAAAATACTTCCTTACTCGCAATCACTCTACCATCGTTGCTTTTACCATTGGTCACAAGTGGTCCAGAGGTGAAATTCTTGTTTATTATAATAATACCAAAAGATAAGTCACACCAGAAGAGAAGAAAAATATTAAAGAAAGAAGTCGAATCCTTCGTTCACTCTGCCATTTTCAGAGAAAATTGTCCACTAATGTATTTTGAAATATAGTTAAAATGCATATATTTATTTCATCTTATTTTTCGTTTATGATGCACCATTAAACTAAAATTAGAACAAAATCAAGCAAGTAAAATAAAGGAACTTAGAAAGAAAAAAGTTTGTAAAAATGACATTAAAAATTTGAAATTTTTTTAAATTTGTTTTATTGATTTAAATATTATTAAATAAGTTAAGATTTATATAAATAGTTTGATGACCAATAATAAAAATTACAAATTATAAATAATAAGAATTAAACATACCCGTATAAAAATTTCAAATTATGGTTTACATGGCAAAAGGAAAGTTTTCAATTATATACTCAGGAAAGAAATGAACTAATGCGTTTGGCCAAAATTATGATCACATGCTTGGTTGCAAGTCCTAATAGTTAGCTTCTTGATGTTTAAAGAAATTATCAACCTTAACCAACGCAACTGAGCAATATATGCTGGAATTAATAAAAAACAACTGTGGAATGAATTGAGAGGCGACGTGGTTCTTGCAACGTTCCATTGAAAGCGATGTTTCATCGTCATCTCCGAAAAATCTGTCACACCTCCGACGTTCCAATGAAAGCGATGTTTCATCGTCATCTCCGAAAAATCAGTCACAGCCCGGCATATGTGCGCACAAGTTCCAACATTTATTCAACCTTCCAAACAGGCTCAAACTTAGTTTTTACAAGGCGAGTCAAGCCTACCCACTTTAGACCGTTGGCGTGACCTGAACTGAATAGAGTGCTCCACTTTCGAAGTTTGAATTCAAATTAACAAATTGTTTGCTCACAGTGTGAACGTTTATCTAAGACTTTGAATAAACGAAGTAAGTCGAGCTGAACGAATGCCATAAAATCTCTGTGGATTCTCCTGAAGAGGCCTCAGTTCAACATCTGCGGCAAATAAATCAACCCTTTAAAAGACCAAAATAAGTCTCAGTCACAAGTCTCTTACCAGCTTATTATTACAAAACAACAGCGAACTTCCCGGAAAAATGTTTAGAGACCACAAACTCAACAAAGATATAAATCATGTAGACCTAACAAGAAGATCACAATAAAATTGTTCGAATATTTCTAAAGTCTGGAAGGCATTTGCACCTTCTAACTCTTAAAAGGATATGTAAACACAAAACGCATGATCTTTGAAGACCGGGTAACAACTCTCTTCCAATTGATAGACGTTTTTCCGTGTTTTCATTGATATTTTTTTAGTCGTTTTTTTTTAATCTTTAGGATTACAAGTTTAATCGTGTAATTTGCAAAATTTAATTATTCCAAAAGATTTTATTTATTTATAAATTTAAAAATACATTTTAAATAATAAAAAATATAATCTCTCCCAAAACAGTATAATTAAATTGAAATTAAATAAAAATACATTTCACCTTAGTAGTATAATCAAGTACTCAATAAAAGCCTCATTGCAAGGTCCAATAGTAGTACTTTGCCCAATTTCTCGATAGTAGTCCTTGGCCCAATTTCTCAAGCCTCTAATTAAAGAAGCTAGTTATACTATCTAATTAATCAAGTGGTTTTGTTCTTGGTGCCATTAAAACATTGACATGGTTCATCAACTTATCTAAAGTTAGATTTCGTAAACCTATAAGACTTATATACATGTATCTTCTAATGCATATTACTTAAAAGGATACCAACCAGGATTATAAGGGCTTCCATGTAGGTGAAACCTCTTGTATTTCTTGTATGTATGCTTATCCTACCACAATTTTACCTAAATGACAAATTTCTATCTTATTTATAGATGCTAGAACATATCTACAGCTTGGAAAAATAATTGCTCTAAAAAAATGTGCTTAGGAAAGTGCTCTAATAATATTTGGGGTGTTATTTATTAGTAAATTGAAGTATATAGGGGAAAATATGAAATATTTCCCAAATTTAGTATATAAAAGACTTAGGGAGTACTAATGTTAGAGATAATGGAGAATACCTTATAATAGTGAACTGGTTCACTATACCTCAAGATAGGAATTAGTTTATATTTCCTAGGGTATGGTTCTAACTTCCCTAAATCCATGACTGCGATTTAATATGTGATGTTGATGCAGGAGCATTCATACTTAGACAGCGATGTGAAAGTTTGTTCACATGTTGGGGCTAAACAAAGTTGAAATTCATTGACCTCATTAGTAAAAAGCTAGTTTTTACTGAGGGTTGGATCTCTCAAGATATTAGTTATAATTCACTATTGTAATAAGTTAGAGACTGTCTTATTTTAGATTCAGAGATAGAGATTGTTAGCACAGAGCTAGGAGTTAGAGATTTTCTGTTAGATCTATTAAAAATAGAGATTTTGTTGTTAGATATGGTTAGAGTGTTTATCAATGGATAAAAGGAACGAAAATGTAATGAGCGAGGCAGAGTGGAGCGAGTGCAGAGAGAGATAGTGAGTGGATTGTATTTTTTAGAGATGGAGGTCATTAATTGTGTAATCATGCCTAAGGCCGAGACTCTATTATTTTTTTATCATGAATAAATCGATGTTGTGAGTATAATTATATAAACCGCCCGTGGAGGCCTCGAATGCTTGTTTTTCTCTGTATTCAGATGATATTGATGCTGGCTCTGTGTTTTTATACTTTATAATAAAAATATTGTGTTAAATGATAAGTTGGTGAATTTATTCCATTATTTTGGTTCCGCAAGCGGAAAAACCAAAATACACTAAGTATCGGGCGCAAAACAGATTCGGCTTGAGAATCCGGACTTCAAATTATTATGAGCGGAAGTTTTAACGCTATCGGGTCCCTAGAACCCACATAGAATCACCCCAGTGTATTTACTTGTTGTATCGCCGAATGCCATTTACACAGAGAAATTATGCTAAACACTTAGCAGATTCAGAAAAGCAGACTTGAAATTTTATGCACGGGAGTTTTGGATCCTATCGGGTCCGACACATATATCGCATCGCGCAATTGGATCGACGCATGACAAAGGCTTGTCCCCAAACCATTGTGATTTGCAATTGCTGACATGTCACATCAGTGTTCGGGAGCGGGAGTAGTAAAGTGTTAAGTGGCCCATCACAATCACCAATAGCGATTAGCGATATCGCATCGGACCTCCGCCAAGGGACATCAGCGATATAAGGATCTTGCAACTGCTGATCGCCGATATGAAGATTGAATCCTAACCGTCCAATCAGCTAGATCTCAATCTACAACATTAACACATATAATTGGTTAAAAAAGCGAAAAAGCATTGTTTTGGCATTTTTGCAAGAGTATTTCATTTTCGAAGGGAAAAAGAATTGTTTTAAGCCTTTTTGAAGGCATTATGGTTCTGATGGGAAAAGGGTTTATATATTGTGTAAAACGGTGTAA
Source organism: Pinus taeda (assembly GCA_000404065.3). Taxonomy (NCBI): domain Eukaryota; kingdom Viridiplantae; phylum Streptophyta; class Pinopsida; order Pinales; family Pinaceae; genus Pinus; species Pinus taeda. The sequence goes on from APFE030117611.1 coordinate 16,818, forward strand.
AGTGGGGAATTGTTGGGTTTTATATATCCAATTGTCGGTTTGTTATTACACTATTGTTTCCGCCTACGTCATTTTGGTATCGGAGCAGAAGAAAGGATTGTTTGCAGTGAAGATGCCGCCAAGGAGAGGCATTGGTTGAGGAAGACCTAAAGCAAATGCAATTCTACTGGAAGAGGTACAGAGTCTGTGTATGATAATGAAGACAATTGAGAGTGCCGAGAGAAGAGCACCTGATGAAGGAACTGAGAGTTCTTCAGAAGAATCTCCTGTAGAGGAGGTAGTAAATGAAGACAATGAAACTGCCAAAATCATTAAGATGTTGGCGAAAGTGGGAGGAAAACCTAAGGCGGAAATCCCTATGTATGATGGGAGTCTGAACGCAGAAGAACTAATGGATTGGGTCAAATCCTTAGACCAGTATTTTGACTATGAAGAGGTTGATGAGAGGAAGAAGATGAAGTTTGCAGTTACCAGATTGAGGGGTCATGCAGCCATCTGGTGGGACAAGTTACAGACATCAAGAACGAAGAAAGGGAAGTCCAAGATCAAGCTATGAGACAAAATGGTAAGTAAAATGAAAGCCAAGTTTTTTCCTAAAGACTATCATTTGAATCTTTTTAAGCAATTGCAAAATTTAAGGCAAAAAGGAATGTATGTTAAAGAATACACATAAGAGTTTTATAGATTGAGTATGAGATTAGGACATGTAGAGGATGATGTGGAAAAGATAGCTAGATATATCAATGGCTTAAGGTATGATATACAAGATGAGATAAGCTTGTTAAGTCTGAAAACTGTTGAAGATGCCTATCAAGCAAGTTTGAAGGCTGAAGAGAAGATATTGAGGAAACAAAGTCAAAGGAATAGAGGAAAAAGCTTAGCAAGAGGTAGAGGAACTACCAGACCAAGGGGGCCATAGCATCAGCATGAAGCAAGAAGCTCAAGTAGCAGACCACCATAGAGGGGAGAATCTAACAGAGGAAGATTTGTGCCTAGAGGAAGAGGGTGAGGAAGAGATGTTCGATGTTATACATGTGGAGAATGAGGACATATGTCATGAGACTGTCCTCATAATAAATCAGTAAGTCAAAGGAGTGCAAATGTGGCTGAGGTAAAGCCAGAACCACCTCGACTTATGGAAAAGGAAGAACCCATTGAAGAAGGTGAATCACTGTTATTGAGAAGGACTTTGCTTAGAGCAGAGAAGGAGACTGGAGAACCTGCACAGAGGAAGAATTTGTTTAGAACTACCTATAAATCAAAAGGTAAGTGTTGAAAAGTAATAATTGACAGTGGAAGCACTGACAATCTTTTTTCTACAGAGATGGTGGACAAGCTCGGACTAGCAAAGACCATGCACCCTACTCCTTATAAAGTGTCATGGTTATAGAAGGGACATCAGATTATTGTGACTGAACAATGCAAGGTGGAGATACAAATTGGTACATATAAAGATGTGATATTATGTGATGTAATGCCCATGGATGTATGCCATGTATTGTTGGGTAGACCGTGGAAATTTGATCGAAAAGTTATTCACGATGGAAGGAGAAACACTTATACTTTAGAGAAAGATGGAACTAAACACACATTGCTGCCATTGAAGGATGATGCTGAAAAAGGAACACCTAAAAGTAGTATTATGCTGATAAGTGGAAAGAAGCTGCTGCAGGAAGTAGTGAAGAATGAGGAGTTGCATTTTGCTATTTTGGGAAGACCAAAGGTGATTTTGACTTCCACAAACTTGAATGATTTGCCTGAAGAAGTTAAAATGTTGTTAGAAGATTTTGCTGATATTATTGTGGATGAGTTGCTGAATGCATTACCACCAATTAGGAGTATTAGTCATCACATTGACTTAATACTAGGAGAAAGCTTGCCAAATAAAGAAGCATATAGACTAACTCCTCAAGAGAATGTAGAAGTTGGAAGGCAAGTGCAGGAGCTGATGGATAAGTGGCTGATCAGAGAAAGTCTTAGTCCATGTGCTATACCAACAGTACTCAATCCAAAGAAAGGAGGAGATTGGAGCATGTGCACAGATTCTAGAGCTATCAACAAGATCACAATTAGGTACAGATTTCCTTTGCCATGCATGGATGATTTAATGGACTATCTCAGTGGATCAAAATACTTTACTAAAATAGATTTGAAGAGTGGATATCATTAAATAAGAATCCGAGAAAGTGATGAATGGAAAACTACATTCAAGACAAATAGTAGGTTATATGAGTGGTTAGTGATGCCTTTTGGACTCACGAATGCACCTAGCACATTCATGAGGTTAATGAATTAAGTCTTGAAGGAGTATGTAGGTAAATTTGTTATTTTTTATCTTGATGATGTTCTGGTTTTTAGTAAAAGTAAAGAGGAGCATTTAGAGCATCTTAAATTGGTTCTAAGAACTCTGCAGAAAGGGAAACTACTAATAAATTTGAAGAAGTGTAGTTTCATGAAGGAGGAGCTGGTGTACTTGGGATTTGTAGTTTTCAAAGAAGGCTTGAAGATGGATCCAGAGAAAGTCCAAGCAATTTGGAACTGGCCTACTCCCCGAAGCATATTTTATGTAAGAAGCTTCCATGGACTTGCAAGTTTTTACAGAAAGTTTATAAAAGGTTTTAGTCAAATTTGTGCACCAATCCTTGAGACAATCAAGGAGATCAATTAGCCATTTCAGTGGACAAAAGCAACAGACAGAAACTTTAATTTGTTGAAGAAGAAAATCACAGAGGAGCCAATTTTAGCTTTGCCAGATTTTGAGAAAGTCTTTCAAGTAGAAACAGATGCTAGTGGAGTTGCAGTTGGCACAGTTCTGAGTCAGGAGCAAAGGCCGATAGCATATTTCAGTGATAAATTGAATGATGTGAAGAAGAAATATTCATCTTATGATAAAGAGTCATATGCTATTATGCGGGCTTTGAAAAAGTGGAGACATTATTTGCTGCCAAAATAATTCATATTATATTCAGACAATCATGCTTTATAGTTTATCAATAACCAGCCAAAGTTGAATCAGAAACATGCCAAGTGTGTAGAATTTCTACAAAGTTATACTTTTGTAATAAAGCATAAGAGTGGTAAGTCAAATAAAGTAGTAGATGCATTGAGCAGGGTAAGTTTTATTATGCAAGAATTCAAAGTGGGTGTTGTAGGATTTGAGGAAATGATTGAAATGTACAAGGATGATGAAGATTTTAGAGATATCTACACAACAGTTCAAAATCCAATGAGACATAACAGAAGTTAGTGGTTGGACTACCTCATTCAAGGAGGCCTATTATTTAAAAGCAACAAGTTGTGTATTCCCAAATGTTCCATGAGGGAAAACATAATAAACGAGAAACATAGTGGAGGATTATCTGGTCATTTTGGACAAGATAAAACCTTTGCTTAGGTCAATGCTTTTTATGATTGGCCAAAAATGAAAACTGATGCTAAGAAGTTTGTTGAGAAGTGCAAGATATGTTAGCATGCCAAAGGAAGGAGTCAGAATATAGGACTGTATCAGCCATTGCCAATACCAGACTGACCGTGGGATGCAGTTAGCATGGATTTTGTTCTGGGATTACCAAAAACTCAGAGAGGAAATGATTCCATTTATGTTGTAGTAGATATATTTTGTAAAATGGCACATTTCATCGCATGTAGAAAAACTAGTGATGCAATGCACATAGCTAATTTATTCTTTTCAGATATTGTAAGATTATAGGGTTTACCTGTAAGTATTGTATCTAATTGAGATACCAAGTTTTTACGACATTTCTGGAGGGCTCTTTGGAAGAAACTGGGAGCTAAACTTAGTTTTAGTTCAGCATATCATCCTCAAATAGATGGATAGACTGAAGTAGTGAACGGGAGCTTGGGGAATATATGAAGAAGTTTAGTATATCATAATCCTAAACAATGAGATTTAGCACTATCTGAAGCTGAGTTTACTTACAATGATACTCCAAACCAAAGCACTAGAATGAGTCCATTTCAAATTGTCTTTGGAATGCATCCAAGAGGTGTGTATGAGCTCAGGAATTTGGGAAAATAGGAAACCAGGAGCGCAAAAGCTGAAGAATTTGTAGAACAGAGGCAGAGATTACAGGAAGAAGTCAAAGGCAAATTGCAGGAAAGCAGCAACAAATACAAACAAAGGGTAGATTTGAAAAGAAGAGAGAAATAATTCCAAGTGGGAGACTTAGTGATGGTGCATTTGAGGAAAGAGAGATTTCCTGCTAAAACTTACAACAAACTGAAAATGAAAAAGATAGGACCTTGTAAAATTGTAAGAAAATTTTCATCCATTGCATATGAGATTGAGTTGCCAGAAGGGATTGGAATATCCCCCATTTTTAATGTTGTAGATTTGTATCCATATAAAGAGGCAGAGACAGAGTTGTGGGAGGAAGCTACAGGGGATGAAGTTCAAACTATGAACTGGGAAGAACAAATGTCAAAGACAACAAAGAAGGAAGTGGAAGCTATTTTGGAGAAGAGAGTATCCAAAAGAACTAAAGGACAGACTTATTTCTAGTATCTAGTCAAATGGAAAGGACAGCCAGTGAAAGAACTACAGAAGTATGGAGTAGGTCCTGAAAGTTTGAAGGAGGATTCTTTTCTTCCCTGGGAGTCTGATGCAGGAGCATCTGACTTAGCCAGTAATGTGAAAGTTTGTTCACATGTTGTGGCTAAACAAAGTTGAAATTCATTGACCTGATTGGTAAAAAGCTAGTTTTTCCTAAGAGGTTTGGATCTCTCAAGATATTAGTTATCATTCATTATTGTAATAAGTTAGAGACTATCTTATTTTAGATTCAGAGATAGAGATTGTTAGCATAGAGCTAGGAGTTAGAGATTTGCTGTTAGATCTATTAAAAATAGAGATTTTGTTGCTAGATATAGTTAGAGTGTTTATAGATGGATAAAAGGAACGAAAATGTAATGAGCAAGGCAAAGTGGAGCGAGCACAGAGAGAGATAGTGAGTGGATTGTATTTTTTTATAAACAGAGGTCGTTAACTGTGTAATCAGACCTAAGGCCGAGACTCTGTTATTTGTTTATCATGAATAAATCAAAGTTGTGAGTATAATTATATACACTACCTGTGGAGGCCTCGAATGCTTGTTTTTCTCTGTATTTAGATGATATTGATGCTAGCTCTGTGTTTTTATACTTTATAATAAGAATATTGTGTTAAAGGATCAATTAGTGAATTCATTCCATTGTTTTGGTTCCGCAAGCGGAAAACACAAAATACACTAAGTATCGGGCGCAAAACACATTCGGATTGAGAATCTGGACTTCAAATTATTATGGTTGGAAATTTTAACACTATCAGGTCCGTGGAACCCACATAGCATCACCCCATTGTATTTACTTGTTGTATAGCCGAATGCCATTTACACTGAGAAATTACACTAAACACTTAGTGGATTCAGAGAAGCAAACTTGAAATTTTATGCATGGGAGTTTTGGATCCTATCGGGTCTGACACATATATCGCATTATGCATTTGGATCGGTGCATGACAAAGGCTTGTCGCCAAACCTTTGCGATTTGCGATTGCCGACATGTCGCATTGGCATTCGGCAGTGGGAGTAGTAAAGTGTTAAGTGGCCCATTGCAATCGCCGATAGCGATTAGCAATATCGCATCAAACCTCCTCCCAGGGACAACGTTGATATAAGGATCTTGCAACTGCCGATCGTCAATATGGCGATTGAATCCCGACCATCCAATTGGCCAGATCTCGATCTGTGGCATTAACACATATAATTGGTTAAAAAGGTGAAAAAGCATTGTTTTGGCATTTTTCCAAGAGTATTTCATTTCCGAAGGGAAAAAGCATCGTTTTAAGCTTTTTCGAAGGCATTACGGTTCCGATGGGAAAAGGGTTTATATATTGTGTAAAAGGGTGAAAAGCGGGGAATTGTCGGGTTTTATAGATCTAATTGTGGGTTTATTATTGCACCATTGTTTCCACCTATGTCAAATGTACATGGACAATGTAGAGTGTTCTGCAGAGCCAAACTCTCCTAGTTCAGACTCTCTGTCGTAGAGCTGACCAGTGGGTGTTTTTTATTAATTCAAACATCGGTTTTTAACATGGTATTAGAGCTGCAGGTTCGAGGAACCTGTATGCTGAGTGAAGGATTTTCCTGTCGCGCCTGGGGCGAAAACGTCGTGTGCGTTTGAGGAAAAAATCGTGCCGATCCCATTGTCAGACTTCCTCGTATTTTTATTTTGCCAATCGTCGTGAATCTGTGTTGTACAATCACGTTGACTATCACAAATTAGTGTTGGTTAATCGTGCCGACCGTAAAAAACAAAAAAAAGGGGCTGCGTCTTGGCGGTGGCTGCCGAGAGAAGGCTACATGGAGGCTGAGGTCTACCAAGAGAAGGCTGCAACAACCCTATACATGGTTCCTCACATGACTGTCATGGAGAGTGCCCAGTGTGGTGGAGACTTGCCCGGAGGCCGCATAGAGAGGGTGTGCAGACTACAAGGGATCAACCAATGCTAGAGACTGGTGAAAATACCAGAAATCGGACTTATGAAGATCAACGATTTCTGTTTTTGACATATATCTAGGGTAGATCTAACATATATTTTTTTACCTCTCAAACTTTTTTAAATCATCAAGATGAATAATCAAATGATTGAAGCATACTTGAATGAGCATAACAAGCTCGATGGCTCCAATTATGTAAATTGGAAATTCAAGATGCAAACTCTGGTAGAAGTGTAGAGTGCTTGGACGATTGCAAATGGGGATGAGCAGAAGTGAGTAGTTGGATCAACATCTATCCCAAATTGGGAGAAGCGAGAAGGTAAAGCAAGGACGTTGTTGAAGATGTTAGTGAAAGATTGCATCATACCACATATTAGAGAATGTAAATTAGCAAGCGAAATCTGGGGAATGTTGAAGAATTTGTATGAGATCAGGAATACAAATCGTCTTCTGTTCCTGAAGAGCAAGATCTTATCTCAGAAGATGGAGGAGAATGAAACAGTTGCTAGCTTCATAGCAAGGATCAAAGATCTGAAGAACAAATTGGTAGACATTGGTGATACAGTTGCAGATATAGATCTAGTAACCATTACCATGATTGGTGTGAGTTAGGACTACCAAATGTTTATCACTAGGATAAATGCAAGAGAGAAAATCTCAAAGCTTGAAGAATTGACGGGAATATTAATGCAAGAAGAAGAAAGAAGATTGACTCTGAAGCCCCAGAGTGTCGATCTTTCATTGATGGCGAAAAATAACTTCTTCAAAGGAAAAGGAAATCCGCAACAACAAAACAGAGGAAACTCACAGAAAAGACCAAATCAGACTCAAGGTATGCATCTGAATAGAAACAACTCTAAAATTAAATGTTTTTATTGGAAAAAGATGGGTCGTATAGCTAAGGAGTGCAGGAAGAAGAAATATCATGAAAGACAATAGAAACATAAAAGACATGCAGGTCATCTCGCAAATGATAATCATGAGCAGAACTTTAGATTGTTCATGGCAGACTTTGATGAGAATGTTAGTGCAGACATCTAGTATGTAGATTCCGGAGCATCCACACAGATGATGAGAAACAGGCAATGGTTCGAAGATTTTAAAGAAATTAACGACGGAGCACAAATCTACCTAAGTGATGATAGAAGTCATCAGATCAAAGGGTGTGGAAACATTTCTGTCATTTTACCTAATGGTACTATAAGACCAATTCATAATGTCATGTATGTGCTCGGTGTAACAAAGAACTTGATTTCTGTATCCATGATTATAGATCAAGATTTTAAAGTTGATTTTTTAAATCTAACTGTTATATTAAATATTTGTTACATGGCATGAAGACTATTGCTAGAAGAATTCGAACAGGAGGTCTGTACAAATTGGATGTAAGACTAGCACTAGTTCGAGCTTTGACAACAGTGAGTTTAACTATAAAAGAGCTGTGGCATCGGAGATTTGGTCATATCAACTATAATAAGAGATCTTCCTATGTTAAAACAAGTTCATAATTATTGTGATGCATGTACATTAGGAAAGATGCATAGAGAGGAATTCCCTATTTGAGTAGAGAAGAAACAGAGAGACATACTTGAATTAGTGCACACAGATCTTTGTGGACCCATGCAAACAAAATCATTAGGAGGTGCACTATATTTTTTACTGTTTATTGATGACTGCACAAAGTTTTCTTGGGTATATTTTTTGAGTAAGAAAATTCACACATTTGAATACTTTAAGCAATTCAGAAACATTAGTGAAAAGCAAACAGGGAAGCATATAAAAATTCTTTGCTCCGATCAAGGGGGAGAATACAAGAAGGATGAACTTACCAAGTGTTTTAAAGACCATGGGATATTACAACAATTCAGAGTACCCCATACTCCTCAGCATAATGGAGTAATGGAAAGAAAGAACAAAACATTGGTGGAATGTGCTAGGAGCATGTTGAAAGGTAAGGACCTTTTGAATGGTTTTTGGGCCGAAGCATTAAATACTACAGTTTACTTGAAAAATAGGAGTCCTACAAAGAGTCTTGAGTTTAAAACTCCTTATGAAGCATTATATGGATTTAAGCCTGCATTAAAACATTTAAGAGTGTTTGGGTCTAAAGCATTTGCCCACATTCCAAAGGAAGACAAAAGAAAACTAGATTCAAAAGCCATCAGATGTACCTTTATAGGGTATTGTTCAAAATATAAAGCTTATAGATTATTTAATCCCTCTGCTCCCAAGATTTTTGTTTGTATAGATGTCATATTCCATGAGCAGGTTGATGAAGAATTTTATAAGCGAAATGAGGAATGCGATATATTCTTGGTGGAAGAAAGCGAAGAAATAGGAAACAACTAGGATCAACAGACAAAGGCAAAAGAAGAGAATTCAGATGCAGCAGTCAAGCCGATTCCAGCAAAGGAAACTCATAATGGGTTAGAAGCTAAACCAACACTCAGAAGATCTGGTAGGCAGACTCAATTTCCTGCTAGATACATGGTAAATGCTTTCATAACTAGTATGATGAATGTAGTTGAACCTTCTAGTTATAAGGAAGCAAATGAATGTAGTGAATGGAAAACAACTATGGAACATGAATATGAATCTATAATCAAGAACAAGACTTGGGAGCTGGTTGAACTTCCTAAAGGGAAACAAACCATAGGTTGAAAATGGTTGTATAAACCAAAGATTAATGCAGATGGAACCATAGATAAACTAAAAGCTACATTAGTAGGAAAGGGGTATTCACAAAAATAAGGCATTGACTATGAAGAAACCTTTGCCCCTATAGCTAAACTAAATACCATCAGAATGTTGATTGCTTTAGCTACTAAGAAACATTGGATGATTCACCAACTAGATGTAAAGTCTACATTTTTAAATGGAGAATTGAAGAGGAGGTTTATTTAGAGCAACCCGCGGGGTTTTTCCAAAAAGGGAAAGAACATTTAGTCTCTAGATTAAATAAAGCTCTTTATGGACTAAAGCAAGCAACTAGGTCTTGGTATGAAAAGATTGATTCATTTTTTCTGCAACTTGGCTACAACATAAGTAGAAATGACCCTAATTTGTATACCATGAAATATGAACAGGGACGCATAGTGTTGATTTCTTTGTATGCATAGGATTTAAGTATTACAGGTGATGTTATTGCTCTAATCAAAGAAATCAAGCAACAAAATTTCATAGGTGTTCGAAATGAAAGACCTTGGTGAATTAAGATATTGTTTGGGTCTTGAGATCTCGAGAGATTTAGGACAAACTTTTTTGTCCCAGGGTAAGTATGACAGATGTCTATTGGAAAGATTCAGGATGGATCAATGTAAGGTTGCAGTAGTACCATTACAGCAGAACGTTAAACTTCAGAGTGAGGATGGCTCTAAAGAGGCAGATGCGACACTTTACAGACAGTTGGTTGGGAGCTTAATCTACCTAACCGCTACTAGACCAGATTTGGCTTATGCAGTCAGTGTGCTAAGTCAATACATGTCTAAGCCCCTTGAGAGTCATTGGAATGCAGCAAAATGTGGTTTGAGGTATTTGCAAGGTACTATAGACTATGGTATTATTTACATTGATTCCTCTGATGTTAGATTAACAGGATTTACAGATTCCGACTAGACTTGAAATGTAGACGACCACAGATCCATAATAGGCTATGCATTCAGCATTGGATCCAGGAAGATTACATGGAGCAACAAGAAACAAAACACAGTTTCCTTGGCTTCAGCAGAAGCAGAGTATCAAGCTATGTGTGTAGCAACATGTGAGGCAGTTTCGTTGTAGAGACTTCTCCAGGATTTTGGGGAAGAACAGAAAGATGCAACAATAATCAGATGCGTCAATGAAAGTTCAATCAAACTTGCTAATAATCCGATGTTTCACAAGAACACTAAACACATTGATACACAATTCCACTTTGTCAGAGAGAAAGTGCAATCAATAGAAATCCAACTGGTATATCGTAATACATGTGATAATGTTGCAGACATTTTCACTAAGCCTCTTCGCAAAATTAATTTTGAAATGTTTAGGGAGATGTTAGGCATATTTGTGAACCCCTTCTCCATTAAGGGGGAGCGTTAGAGATAATGGAAAATATCTTAGAATAGTGAATTGGTTCATGGTACCTGAGGATAGGAATTAGTTTCTATTTCCTAGGGTATGGTTCTAACTTCCCTAAATCCATGATTGCTATTTAATGTGTGATGTACATGGACAATGTAGAGAGTTCTATAGAGCCAAACTCTCCTAGTTCAGACTCTCTATCGTAGAGTTGACCAATGGGTGTTTTTTATTAATTCAAACATCTCTTTTTAACATAAAATCTATACCTTTATTATCGGAAGTCATGTTCACCTGCCTCTACAAGGACATAACCTCTAATCAATAGAACTCCAATTACAAATAACTTCATCGGACATATTTTACATTGCTTCTATCTATTTATATATTCTTACTATTTCCTATGAAGACTTAGTAGGTGGATGCTTCTAGTAAGCCTTCTTACATATATTGCTTTCATAGTACTACATGGGTCTTTTCTATTATATATGACAACCATACATAGCAATAGTTAAGGGCATATCTATCTACTAAGTAGGATAGAGAACTTAGGGCCCTAACAAGATGGAAGCCATAATACTTCACTTAACACATAATGCTTATTTAATATAGAGATGAATCTTGCATTAAACCTCATTTTCTAAACTACGACATTTGATAGTCCATCATAACAACCTAGCATTAAAACAATCATTTCCTTTGTGATCACTTGTGGCATCTATGTTTTGGACCTCATGTGAATGATGAGTCCTCCTCCCCTTTTCTAGTCATGATTGGTATCTCCTAAAAACAATGGGTGCGTGTTAAGCTTTGGCCATCCCAATATTCAATAGTGCTTATGTGCATCTTGAATGAATCCAAGAAATCTAAAATATATAGTAACCTACCAAATATTAGACACAAATTATGTGAAACCCAAAGCCTTTGGATAAGAATTCAACTATCCAGAAAGCTTTTAAGGAAAAGAGAAAATTGTTATAATATTTATTTATAACATTCAAAAAACCACATTTTTCTTTAGTATCTAATCCAAAAGTGGATATGATTTGATCAACTGACTCATTCTAATCATAAGTACAAGTGGTAATTATATAGTTAAAAATGCTATCTACAAATTTTAATTATTATAGATAGAAAGAATAAGATCACCTTGGAGGAGTGATTGAGTAAAAATCTTTATTGTGCAATCTACAAGATGTCATGTTGTCAAGCATTTTAACAATGAGTTTGTGTGCTACTCCTCAACTCTAATGCAATGGTTAAAAATAATTTCAAGATCAATCGTACAAAGTTAGTGGTGAAGTTTGTTTTTACTCCAAATGTTTATTACATAATGGTTTTCATTATAATTTCCAACAACCATATTTAATCATATCCAAAACACAAACTACTGTTACACCAAAGTTTTCATATCTTTTGCTAGGAATAATAATCAACAATAATTATACTCAACATTATATCCAACGTACATGAACCAAGGAACACCAAAAGCTCACATTCATAAAACTCTTGAAGGGGAAAATCTATTCAATAAAACCATTCTATGCATCATTTATAATATAGTTTTTCACTCTATAAAACTTTGAGTACCCACAGAAATATCAAAACAATATGTATAGAATTAAGAGACCATAATCATATCACAACAATAAATCTTAATAAAATGTTTAGATTAACCATATTCATAACTATTTCCAGTAACATCTCTATAATTACTCAATTTTATTTTACTAAATCCTTATTTTTTATTTTTCTCATTGTCTTTTTCTTGATTTAATATATAAACTTTTATATATAATATATTGCAATAATATATTAAGCGTTTTTATTATAATTACTAATAAAAAATCAAACCTTATATATATATAATATAACATGCACAAAATAAAATAACTAATTTTTTATGAATAAAAATTCTTAAATATAAATCATAATAATTTTATTAAAAAATAACTACCATTAAATCTTAAATAAAAGACATCCATACATACATTTAAATCTCAAAATCTCATTGATAACTACAAAATCTCAAATCTCAATAATCTATCAATAAAACAAAACATGTATTAATCCAATTTTGGTTAATAATTTAATTTACTTATAATTGATATTGTTTCCCTTCTACCATTCCAAATCAAATAAACTATCCAAAAAATAACTAAACAAACCACACAAAGTAATAATAAGATATTCCCCAAAAAAAATAAAAAATAATGGCTAGTTATTTCATTAAATAAAATAATTATACTAACGGAACCTTGAGCCTGCTAGGGCACCAAGAGTCCAATGGGCTTTCACGGCCAGAGACCAGAGATTCGTTTAGAGATTCGTGTTAGTTCTGATCGAATCGTCGTGCATAAGGCCCTCCACTAGTATTTACTTTTGTTACACGGCACTGTTATTTATTTCTACTATTTTTCGGAGTCTGGATTGAGAAATACAAAACCCATAGAGAAATATGCTGAACTGCCAATAAAACATGAGCCTATGTTGCAGGAAGAAATGCCAAAGACATCCTTAACACCAATATCTTTAATTGAGAAACTAGAACAATCTCTTGATAGTTTGAGGAAGCATGTGGCACCCAGATGTAAGAGCTATATCAAGGATGTCATGTTGATGACTATTTCTTTTGTTGTTTATGTATATATATTGCCGAAGATTGTGTGTGCATATTGTATGTGGCACTGAATGGTCAAACATTAAAATTGCTTTACTTTTTCTCTTAACTAGAGAAATATATATGGAATTGTTTCTTTGTATTTTTAAGCTAGATTGTTTCAAATACTGGTCATGTGTTAGAGTATTAATAATGAACTTGACATTTTAATATTTTATATACTGGTCATGTGGTTAGAGTAATAATAATGAACTTGCAATTTAATTTAATATATCTAAAAAAAAATAAAAAAAACACCCAGAAATATAAATAATTAATAATGAGAGAAATTATAATTATATATATATAAATTAATTTAATTTCAATATTGTAAATCAATATAATTTTATAATTATATAAATTATTAATAATTAAAAATATTTTATTTCTTAATTTTTTTAATTTTTTTAAAAACTCATGCAACATAGGTATTTATCATCATGGCTTTGTTTTGCATCGCCATGCACAACTTTCTGTTTTGTTCGTTCAGCCTTCAACTTTTTTCTCCTGAACCAGCACTATTGGTACCTTCACCTCTGGCCTATGAAAGCCTTTTTCATAGATGAAGATATTTAAAAAATGTGAATCTTAAATCTCTTAATTTACATTATAGATCATAGTTCGAGGAGCCAATTAAGTTGTCACCTTCATAGTTCGAGGCGTCGATTAAGTTGTCACCTGAAAATATATAGTAGAACTAATAAAAACAACTGCGGAAAGCATTCATCTTCTCTTCTTCCTGGATAGTTTCCAGCTTTGGTCTCCAATATTGAACTCTGGATGTCACAAACTGGTCAGACTGTTTCTTCAATTCCGGAGTGTTACAGAGCCCACACTCATCATCTGCGGATAACACAACACCAGTGGAAATGGGTACTGATATGAAAGAGGCAATCGAGAAGAGAGTTAGCTCAGACTGGAAGAACTGGTGGGGCAGAAGGAAATACTTGTTTCCTACCTTCAGTTCATCCTCTTCAGAAAGCGCCGGCATCTTCTGACCGATGTAGAAGGAGCCGGAATGGCAGACTAAATGTTGAGGGAATTCCTTCATGATTTGGCCAGCGGTCACTGGTTTGTGAAAAATGCCAACATCGCCGTCTGAACGAACGAATTGAATGGTTTTCTTCTCTCTATCGAACGCCATGCAGGTCGCATAGATGCCCATACCTTTTTTCGTTTTTCAGCACAGCACAGCATGTGGAACGAAGGACTCCTCGAGAAATGGAGTACTGCTATATAAAAACGCAGAACAGGCGTAATGCTGTGATTGACTTAGACTTGACAATGACTTTGACATGATTGATTTGATAGTAATTTTGAATAAAAGGTTTCGTTATAAATTGATGAACAGTCTAGTTTTCGGTAAAGGCACTGTGAAAGGTTTGATTCTCTTTGAAAAAGCAGAATGACTAAGAAAAAACAGTTATTCCAGTTCCAACTGGGAGAGGGTTTTCTTGACTAGTTGATTTTGTTTATAATAATAAGAGGAAATTCTTAAAATTGTAATTTAATTTTTTAAGATTATATCATATTAATTATATAATTTGAATGTTTTTTTTGGTGTCTTTGTGTGTGATTTTTTATTTTTGCTTTGTAGTTTGGGGAGTTGAGATTTGGGGACATTTAAGTAGTCAAAGTTATGTTTTGATAACACCCGGTCTCTGTCACACTAACTTTTAGCTCACTGGATTTTTAGCACGTCTCCTCGCCTTAGCACAGGACACAACCAACTAAGTGAGATTTGTGAGAATTGATTTTGGGTAGCTTTACTAACAAGCTCATCCTCAACCAATTGTGCTAGTGACACTTGACATAATTTGAACATTTTATATTCAAAAAGGATTTTAGGATTTCTTTTTAACTAATTGTGTCTACTTCAAATTTAATTAGAAAGTGAGAATAACTTTAATTTTTGGAAACTAATATCTATTAAAAACAATTTTGGATTTTATGAATGGATAATTTTTATCTAAATTGTAGATTTTTGAAATCTTTTGGAATTTAATGAATTTTAAAATATTTTCAAAATCTAGAATCAAATTCAAGTTAATCTTTTTTTTTTGACAAATATTTATAGCTCTATTTTTTTCTTTAGGCTTTTAATATTCAGTGTTTCTGTAGTCATACTATTACAAAAACACTGAATATTAAAAACCAAATGAAAAAATAAGGTTTCAACTATTATCTATTCAAAACAATTTTAGATTTTATGAATGAGTAATCTTGATCTAAATTGCAGAGTTTTGAAATATTTATAAAGTTAATGAATTTTGAAATATTTTGAAATTTGCAATCAAAATCCACTGACTTAATCTTTATTTTTGGTAAATATTTAATTTCAGTTTTGTTCTTTGCTTTTCAAGATTCAGTATTTATATATTTCAAGATTCAATACCAATACAGAAATACTGAATTTTAAAAACAAAAGTACAGAAATAAAATTTTAGAAATTTGAAAAAAAAATCAATTTTTTTTATTTGATTTTCTAAATATTCCATGGTCATATTTCAAAAATATGTAATCTAGATAAAGATGACCAACAAAATACTAAATATTAAAAGCTACAGGAAAAAGTAAGAATTGAGAGATATGCTTCTAAAAAGTAGGGACAAACTAAATACTAAACATTATTATTATTATTATCTATTTCTAAGGTCACCGTCAAGCCAAACACCAAATTTGTGTAAGAGACTCCCTTGTTTATGGGACAAAAGCAACCACCTCCTCGGCATTTGACTTGCTAAGGTTATGAAAACATACATACTCTACCCCTCAGAGTTTGAACTTATGATTTCTTAAAAAGAAACACATACTCATACTCTTAACCTTTAAAGCCACTCAAACCACAAGCAAAAGTAAAAATAAAATAAAGCCACCCAAACCACAAGAAAAAGTAAAAATAAAATAATCACATGTAATTTTTGCCAAGTTTCATTTGTCGCGAACGTTCATCATCATCTCCGAAAAATTAGTGAGAGCCCACAGCTGCGAACACAATTTTCAACCTTCCACACAGTGTCTAATGTTTCCACTTTAGACCGCTGGCCTGACATGAACTGAATAGAGTACCCCACTTTCAAAGTTCGAATTCAAATTCGAACAATATTTGTTCACAGTGTGAATGTTGGCTTACCAAAATTTTGCGGATGTTTATCTGAGACTTTTGAAGAAACGAAGTACGCCGACCTGAATCATCATCCGAGAATGATGATGAATGTGGGTTCTCCCCCAGAGGCCTCAGTTCAACATCTGTCGCAAATACAACAACCGTTTGAAAGACCAAAATAAATCTATCCTGCATTGGGATTAACAGAGTCACGAGTCTCTTACCAGCTTTACTTAACGTGAAGATCATAATCAAATTGTTTGTTTGTCGTTTGTTTTTTTTGTTTTTGTTTTTTTTTTATTACTCTAGGATAATCGGTCGTGAGAGTTATCTTGAGACTTTTTCAGCAAAATGTTTAAAGACAACAAATTCAAAACCTGCGATAAATATGTCAAAAATGTAAATACTATAGACTTAACATGAAGATCATAATCAAATTGTTCGTTGTTTGTTTGTTTTTCTTTTTTCTTCGTTTTATTAAGAGGTTTTTTCTTCGTTTTATTAAGAGGTGTTTGTTTTTGTTTTTTTTTATTAAGAGTCTAAACCTTGTTTTTTTTTTTTCTTTTTTTATTAAGAGGGGTTTGTTTTTGTTTTTTTTTATTAAGAGGCCCAAACCTTGTTTTTATTTTTTCTTTTTTTTTTTTTTAATTAAGAGGTGTTTGTTTTTTTTTTCTTGTTTATTAAGAGGCCCTAGCCTTGTTTTTGTTTTTTCTTTTTTTTTTATTAAGAGGTGTTTGTTTTTGTTTTTTCTTTTTATCTATTAAGAGGCCCAAGCCGCACACAATAGCAATTAACTTATGCCTCAACAAGAGCCTACTCTTCTAGCGAAGACAAAACAGACCATATACTCAATGAGATTTGAATCTCCATCTTGTGGGTTTCACCCAACGAAACTTACCGTTAAACCCCATATCACTGTATCAAATTGTTCGTATGTTTCCAATAAAGGGAGAAATTTTCTTGAGATAATGTTTCTAAAGTCTTAGAAGAGAGTCACAGAGTGCTTTGATAACACTTGTGGTGATTTTATTAGTAAATTGAAATATATATGGAAAAATAATTAATATTATCTAAATTTACTATATAGAAGATTATAGCCACAATAAATAAATATAGAACTTAGATAGTACTAAAATTTATTTTTTTATTATTTGAAGTAATGTTTGCTTGCCTCTAAAAAGGCACAACTTTTAATGGGTAGAATTTTAATTATAAATAACTTCACATGTTATTTTTTACATTGCTTTTAAATATTTATGTAATATGTTCTATTCTTAGGAACATTCTACTAAGTGGATGCTTATTGTAAGTCTTCTTACATTTATTGTTTTCCTAGTATTACACGGGCCTTATTTATTAGAGATGACATCCAAACATAACAATAATTAGCGACATATCTATCTACTTGGGAGGTCGTGGAGGTTAGGACACTAACAAAATTAAAACCATACTTCACTTGACACATAATGCTTGTGTGATATAGAGATGAATCTTGCATTAAACCTCATTCTCTAAACTATCACATTTGAAAGTGCATCATAATGACCTAGCATTAAAAAAATTATATCCTTTGTGATTACCATTTGCCTTCAAGTTTTGTACCTCATGTGAATGATGATTCCTCCTCCCCTTCTCTAGTCATGACTGGTATCTCCTAAAAGCAATGGGCACATCTTAAGCTTTGGCCACTCCAATACTCGATAGTTTTTATGGGCATCTTGAATGAATCCAAGAGATCCAAAATATATGGAAACTAACCAAATATCATATGCAAATTTTGTGAAACCAAAAGCATTTGCACAAGAATTTAAATATCTAGAAATCTTTCAAGGAAAAGGGAAAACACTAATGATATTTATTTTTAACATTAAAAAATCACATTTTTCTTTAGTATCTAATGCAAAAGTGGACATGATTTGATCCAATCACTCATTCTAATCATAAGTACAAATGGTTATTATGCAAGTAATATGTTATCTAAAAATTTAGTTATAGATAGAAAGAATAAGATCACCTTGGAGGAGTGATTGAGTGAAGACTTTATAGTGCAATCTACAAGATGTCAAGTTGTCAATCATTTTAACAATGAGAGTTTGGGTAGTGCCCCTCAACTAGAATGCAATTTAGGTATGGGGGATTACGCAGTGCATTATATTAGATATCATTTTGGGATTCAACTGTGTTAAGTAATTCATTCACATATGACCATTTCCATGAGAGGTAGTCGTAACTGACTAATTTCTCATGATTTTTGAAAAGTTCACTTAGCACTCATTGCATTGGGTGATGCTCACAGGGGTGAAGAAGTGGGATTGAAACTAGTGAAA
>APFE030117611.1:40135-66717 GCA_000404065.3 Pinus taeda
TCTTCACCCCTGTGAGCATCACCCGATGCAATGAGTGCTAAGTTAACTATTCAAAAATCATGAGAAATTAGTCAGTTATGACTACCTCTCATGGAAATGGTCATATGTGAATGACTTACTTAACGCAGTTGAATCCCAAAATGATATCTAATAGAATGCAATTGTTAAAAAGAATTTCAAGATCAGTCTTGCAATGTCGGTAGTGGAGTTTGATTTTGCTCCAATATTTGTTACAAAATGGCTTTCATTATATTTTTCAGGAACCTTGTTTAGTCATACCCAAAATAGAACACAATGCACTTTGACACCAAAACTTTGATATCTTTTGTTGGGAATAATAATAAAAAATAATTATACTAAAAAATTATATAGATCATACACAAATCAAGGTGCAACCCAGTGGTTGGGACAACCTATGCATATTAATGATGTGTACCTCTGAGACATGTACTGCCACCCCCCACACGCTCAAGGCGATGGGTGCGACGACCCTTAGCATGAGTGCATGCAAGGGTGGTGGGAAAAGGTGGCAAGGATGGAGACGAGGTAGGATGTAAAGGAGGATATGGTAGGAAGGAGTGCAAAGTTGGAATTCTGGCTTGCGAAGGAATATTGTGTTGTAGAGGAACGGGAAGGCGATGGCTTCTTCGGATCAAAGCCTTGAGACAACCTGCATCTATATACGG
The DNA here is from genome assembly GCA_000404065.3 of Pinus taeda. Classification (NCBI taxonomy): domain Eukaryota; kingdom Viridiplantae; phylum Streptophyta; class Pinopsida; order Pinales; family Pinaceae; genus Pinus; species Pinus taeda. The sequence continues at coordinate 40,822 of APFE030117611.1, forward strand.
GTATGTTTTCAGGCCTTTCTCCTCCATTTCAATGACGTCCTGTTTGGGTTTTTGCTGGTGAGAGAGGGGGGATAGTAGGAAGATCAATTGGGGGATTGAGAATTGTTGGTGGCAATAGGGTAGGAAACTAGTAGAAACAGCCTAGTTCTGTGTTTATATTTTGCGACTGTCGGGTATTGCTTATGGTATTTGTTGTGTTAACCTTGTGCTATCTGGTTTGGAATACCCGAATCTCATAGCCAAGGTTGGTGCGGGGCTAGCCGTAGAAGGCACATGAGCGATGGAAATGAGATAGAGGCTGGGGGAAGGGGGGAGAAATCAGCTTGGTGCATAGAAGGCAGGCCACGCTACCGCAACCAAAGAACTCATTGGGATAATGGGAATTCCCACTCGGAATATGGAAATGCCAGGGACTTAGAGTGGAAAGATAAGCATGACAAAGAGAGTGGCAATGCTAAAATTCACTAGGAAGAGGGGGAAGGGCTACCAACTAACGCTTGGAAATCTGATGGAGAGAGGGCGGGCTTGCGATTTTGGTTGTGGCATGGAGAGGCTTACTTGAAAATGTATGGAAGGTATTGGGTATGGAGGAGGGGAGTAGAAGAGAGCTGTTTGAGACACACCCCCTCTGGGAACTATTTTCTCAGCCATTCTGGCTTTGACCTCAATAAGGAAAGGCATGGTGTGCTTACCTTTCTAGCAATGAAAGTATGGGAAGGAATTCAATTATATTAAAATGTTTTATATTAATGAACTCACGGTGTGAATAGGTCTCAGAACTTTACGATATGGTTCGTTTGGCGAGAGGTCATGGGTGCGGAAGGAGGGGACCACCCCCCAGAAGGATAAGGAGTAGAGTACATCAACGCCCTGCTGGGAAAGAAAGTTGGTAGAACACCCTATCACTAAAGCCACAAAGGCCTACAACAAGGGTACCGATGAGGGAATTCGAAAGTTGCTAAAGGAATGGGAAGAGGAAATAAAGCAGTGCAACAAGACAAAGGAGAATATGGACAATTGGAGGACCTTAGTCCCAAACCCGGGCAATACTAGAGGAAGAATCACGTAGTTTAAGAAGACATTATATTTCTATTGGTTCATGAAGAGCCTGTTAGGCAAAGCCATGGAAACAATCTCCGTAGGTGTGGTGGTTTCACTCCAAGGTATGCCCAACTACAAGCAAGACCTGCAGAAAATTCAATTCCAGCTCCATAAGAAGAACATCTAGTTGGATATAATCGACATACACATTCCATGAATCCTAGAACTATCTGAGATGCCTGGATCAAAAGTTAAGGGCCTGACACCAGTGGAATCGCCCTCGAAGGAGAAGAAGGGATAGTCAATTCCCCATGTTTTTTTTTCTTTATACTTTTGTTTTATATGCGGATAGCTTTTAATTTACATCATGGAAGTCTATGTATAGATAACAATCTAGAATATGGACATGAAACAGAGACATATATAGCTTGAGTAGAGAGATTAAAACTCTATTTTTTTTGGGTGACTTATAATGTGGATAGGTGACCAACAAACTTGGTTTCCCTCTGGAGCAAGTTGAGGCCACCTAGTCAATCTATTTGGTGTAAATTTTCCTATGTTTGAATAGCAAATGAAAAGGTCTTGCCAAGATCAAAAAAAAAAAAAATTATATAAATCATATATGAAGCAAGTAACACTAAAAGCTTACATTCAAGAGACTCTTGAACGCAAAAGTCTATTCATTCAAACCATTTTATGTGTCATTTATAATATAGTTTATCCCTCTATGAAACTTTGGGTGTCTATAGGAATATCAAACAATATGTATAGAATTAAGAAACCATAATGATATCACAACAATATGTCATAGTAAAATATTTGGTTCAACAATTTCTATACTTTTCCAATAACATCTCCATAAATTACTCAACCTTATTCTATGAAATCTAGATATTAATTTTCTCATTATAACTAACATAAACTTTTTATATATAATATAAATAATAAAAATCAAATCAATCCTCCATATATATTAACACGCACATAAATAAAATAAGTAAAATTTCTATGTAAAATTCTTAAATATAAAATCATAATATTTCTTGCTAAGTATAATTACTATTATATCTTAATACCTATATTTAAATGAATATAATAAGCGCTAAATCTCAAGGATCTATCAATAAAACAAACTCAAAACAAAGTCTTTGTAGGCTAATAATGTTTCAAGCTAACAAAGGCTTTGTAGAATAATAATGCTTCAAGCTTACACACTGTGATAGAACTCCTCCATAATTGTTCGTGCCGTTCATTTAGGTTCTCATTGTTCCTAAATGATATCGGTTTCTTGGTCACGTTCAAAATCTTTTCTTTCTTCAAGCCGGTTGGTTAGTGTCTACGTTATTCTTTTCAACAAAGACTTTCACAACGAGGTAGTGAAGCCGGTTGGTTAGTGTCTACATTATTCTTTTCAACAAAGACTTTGACAACGAGGTAGTGAAGAGTCATAAGTAAACATGTGAAGAGTAAAAATAGAATGAAACGCAATGAGTAAGATTGGTATTTATATAATATAAAGATTTCAAAAAGTGTGGACTATAAATATTTTAATGGTATTTTGGGATTTTTTCAATGTAAAAATTATTGCCATTAATAATATTAAAATTATTCATTTAAATTTAAACATTTTAATTAATATTTTTTTGGCTTGATTTTGGCGATTTGAATTTTAAATGGTATAGTTTACATAAGATTTCATAACACAACAATTATTAATTGAGCTAATTTCATGGGTTAATATTATAAACAAAAATTAGAAGAGAAGACATGGTACACAAATTAATTTGTATATTTAATCACAAAACTCAAATACGTGCCACATAAATAGTGCACCAATTAAGCCAATCTTATAGGATAATATCATAAGCAAAAATTAGAGGAGAAGACATGGTGCACAAATTAATTTGTATATTTAATCACAAAACCCAAATACATGCAACATAAATAGTACTTTATGAGATCCAACAATTTCTAAAGTAATAGATTGTTGTTGAAAACATCTCAACAACAAAATCCACTCAACAAACAATCTACCTATTTACTAATGTAAGCATTATTTCCAAGTCCTTTTTAATGCTTACATTGCATTATTACAAAATTAATACAAAAAACACAAATTAAAATTCACATGTAAGTCACATCAGTCTTAATGGTCTTAATCAACACTGACATCCAGTTTTAATAGTCTTCATTAACACTCACATCCACTCTGGAATATCACAAACACCACTCTTTCTCCACCACATCTTTGATTTATCACTTGACTTCCATTTAAAACATATCTCTTGACCTTCGTTTAAAACATATATGTCTCTCACCAACATAATGCCTCTAACCATTATTGATGAACTTTGAATGATCAACGATGTTGACATATTTTATTCTAACAAGTTACATAGATGGTTGTAGTTGTCAGAAAAAATAACCAAATAATGAACCATCCTATGGACATGGGAGCTTCTCTTGGAGAACAATACCATACTAGTGGCTACATATTGGAGGATATATATTTTTAGAAAATGACATAATATATTGGGGGATATACATTTATGAAAAAATATATAGAAGCAAATATTATATACAAATTATTGGAAACCCAAAGTTTTTGAACAAGCATTTAACTATCCATAATGCTTTTAAAAAAAAGGAAAATAGTTATAATATTTCTTTATAATTTTCACAAATAACAATTTTCTTTAGTATCTAGTCTAGAAGTGAATGTGATTTGATTCAATGATTCTAAACTGGTTTCCAACATCACTACAAATGGTCATTATGCATGTACATATGATATTTGCAAATTTTAGTTATTATTGATAGAAATAATAATATCACCCTGGAAGGGTGATTGAGTGAATATATTTATTATGAAATCTACCACAGGTGAAGCTGTAAAATATTTTAAATATTAGATTTTGGGGTGTTTTTTAGGAATTCTAAGGTAATTCTTGAAAATAATTTCTAAGTGAAATTTTGCAAATTTGTTAGTAGAGTTTTCTTTTGTTCCGAATGTTTGTTATTGGTTTGTTACATAATGGTTTTCATTGCAGTTTCCAAAAACATTTTTTAATCATATCCAAACCAAAACAAAAATGACTTTGACACCAAAGTTTTGGTATCTTTTGTTGGGAATAAAAATCAACAACAATTATATTCAAAATTATATCAAACATGTATGAAGTGAGGAACACTTGAAGTTTGCATTATATTCAAAATTATAAAATTTGAGTGGGCCTAACAGTTATGAGTGTGGGTTTCCTTATAAGAGATCACAAATTATATCAAAACCAGAGGGAGATAGAGTGTGTATGCCTTCCTAGACTTAGAAGCCAAATCATTCAATCAAACCATTCCTACGTGTCATTTAATATCACAACAATAGGTATACAATTAGGTGACCATAACAATACGGCAACAATATGTCATAATAATAAGAAAATATTTAGTTCAATTATCTCCATAACTATTTCCAATAATACCTCTATGAATTACATGATTTTATTTTATGGAACCCTTAACCTTAATTGTTATCATGATTCTCATTATTAATTTATATATAAACTTTATTCATATATATTACATATTTACTTATTTTAATATTTGTCTCATTATCATAACTAAAGCTTTTATATAACCCTGCATATGAATAAATTATTAATTAAAGATGTTTTAAGAAAATTATTAAACATAAAATTATGATATTTCTTATTTAAAATATAAATTTAATTATAATTACTGATTAAATGTTAAACACACATATCCATATTTAAATTTATATACTAACTAATAAATCTCAAATTTGGATGATCTATCAATAAAACGAACTCAAAAGAAACTCTTTGTATAATAATAGTCTCTCTTTTTGTAGTAATAGTGTTTCAAGGTTAAAGTGTGTGAGAGAACTCCAACTCCATAATTGTTCTGTTCATTTAGCTTCTCGTTATTTTGAAATGATATTGATTTCCTGGTCACGTCCATAATCCTTTCTTTCTACACCCTTGTCGATTTCCTGGTGACATCCATAGTCCTTTCTTCTTACACGCTAGTTCGTTAGTGTCTACACTAGTCTTTTTAACAAGATATTGTCACAGTTCGAGGCCCTTCCATCACAATTTTCTATATAAGTAGCTCCGCCCTTCCATCACAAATTTTCTGCATAAACAAATTTATGAAAAGGAAAATGAAAGAAACATTGCGACTTAAGCCATGACAACATTATGCATGCATCCACCACCTGTAATCTGTAATGGAGTTCCACTGCAGCAACATGCCACTACTTGTTTTACTTTGCAGCAACATGCCACCACTTGCTTTTGTCAAAATGAGATGCTTGAATTAATAAATAAAAACTCACTGGTCAACTCTACGAAGGAGAGTCTGAACTAGGAGAGTCTGGCTCTGTAGAACACTCTACATTCTCAATATACATCAAACATTATATAGCATACATGGTATTAGGGAAGTTAGAACCATACCCTAAGAAATAGAAACCAATTCCTATCTTAAGGTCTTGTGAACCAACTCACACTATTATAGGATTCTCCATTATCTTCAACACTCCCCCTTAACGGAGAAGGGGTTCACAAATATGCCTAACATCTCCCTAAACATTTCAAACTTAATTTTTCCAAAAGGCTTAGTGAAAATGTCCACAACATAATCACATGTTTTACAATATACAAGATAGATTTCTTTTGATTGGACTTTATCCCTGACAAAGTGGAATTGTGTATCAATGTGTTTAGTGTTCTTGTGAAACACCGGATTATTAGCAAGTTTGATTGAACTCTAGTTGTCACATCTGATTGTTGTTTCATCTTTCTGTTCTTCCCCGACATCTTGGAGAAGTCTTCGCAACCAAACTGCCCCGCATATTGTTGCACACATAGCTTGATACTTTGCTTCCGCTGAAGACAAAGACATTGTGTTTTGTTTCTTACTGCTCCATGTAATCACCCCGGATCCAATGCTGAATGCATAGCCTGTTATGGATCTGCGGTTTTCTACATTTCCAGCCCAACCGGAATATGTAAATCCTGTCAATATAACATCAGATGAATCAATATAAATAATACCATAGTATATAGTTCCTTGTAGATACTTTAAAACACCTTTTGTTGCATTCCAATGACTCTTAAGTGGTTTGAACATGTATTGACTTAGCACACTGACTGCATAAGCCAAATTTTGTCTAGTAGTGGTCAAGTAAAATTTGCTCCCAACCAATTGTCTATAAAGTGTCACATATGCCTCTTTAGAGCCATCTTCACTTTGAAGTTTATTGTTTTGTTGTAGTGGTACTACTGCAGCCTTACATTGATCCATTCTGAATCTTTCTAGTAGACCTCTGACATACTTACCGCAGGAAAGAAAAGTTTGTCCTGAATCTCTTCAGATCTCAAGACCCAAACAATATCTTAATTCACCAAAGTCTTTCATTTCGAACACTTGTGACATTTGTTGCTTGATTTATTTAATTAAAGCAATAGCATCACATGTAATAATTAAATCATCTACATACAAATAAATCAACATTATGCGCCCCTTTTTATCTTTCATGGTATACAGATTAGGGTCGTTTTTACTTTTGTTGTAACCAAGTTGCAGAAAAAATGAATTAATCTTTTCATACGAGGACTTGGGTGCTTGTTCTAGTCCATATAGAGCTTTCTTTAATCAACAAACTAAATGTTCTTTCCATTTCTAGACAAACCCCTCAGGTTGCTCTAAATAAACCTCCTCTTTCAATTACACATTTAAAAATGTAGATTTTACATCTAGTTGGTGAATCATCCAATATTTCTTAGTAGCTAAAGAAATCAACATTTTGATAGTATTTATTTTAGCTACAGGGGAAAAAGTTTCTTCATAGTCAATGCCTTATTTTTGTGAATAGCCCTTTGTTACCAATCTAGCTTTTAATTTATCTATGGTTCCATTTGCATTAATCTTGGGTTTATACAACCATTTACAGCCTATGGTTTGTTTCCCTTCAAGAAGTTCAACCAACTCCCAAGTGTTGTTTCTGATTATAGATTCATATTCATGTTCCATAACTGTTTTCCATTCACTACATTCATTTTCTTCCTTATAACTAGAAGGTTCAACAACATTCATCATACTAGTTATAAAAGCATTTTCCCTATATCTTGCTGGCAACTGAGCTTTCCTACCTAATCTCCTGAGTGGTGGGGTAGCTTAAAACCTTGTTTGATCATCATTTTTTGGACTTGGCTTGATGGCTACATAATCTTCTTTCCCTTCCTGTTGTCACTGTGCTGCATTTGGATTTCCTCTGAAGGGCTTCTTCTTCACCATTAAGGTCAGATCTGAACTTTGGGGTTTATGAGTCAGTTGCCTTTCCTCCTCTTGCATGAGGATCCCTATCAATTCTTCAAACACAAGGGCTTTTTCTCTTGCATTAAAGCCAATGATGAACATCTGATACTCTCCAGTCATACCATTCATGGTAATCGTGACCATATCTGTATCTGACATAATTTCACTGATATCTCCCAGCTTGTTCTTGAGCTCCTTGATCTGTGAAATGAATGCTACAACTGTCTCATTCTCCTTCATCTTGATGGAAAGAATCTTGCTCTTCAAGAACATCAGTTGATTGGTTTTCTTGACCTCATAGAGATCCTTGAGTGTTTTCCAGATCTCTGGTGCAGTCTTGTAATCACGGATATGGGGGATAATGAAATCTTTGACTGGCAATTTCAAGAACATTCTCACCTTAGTCTCCCGCTTGTCCCAGTCTTGGATTGTTTTTGTTGTTCTTCCTGCAACGAGGTTTGGTTTCACCTCATTATTGTTCACAATCATTTATGCATTGTGTCCCTCAAACAGGGTTTGCAGCTTGAATTTCCAACCAAAGTAATTAAATCCATCCAGCATGTTGTTTTCATTGTTTTCATTGAGGTAAGCTTCTGCTACTTGATTATTCATCTTGAATTAAAAACTTCAACCCAACAATTTAAAAACAACCCAAATCTTCTTAAAAAATAAACTGCTAAATGCCAAATCCACAAAAACTGAATTTAAATCACTACCATTCCTCCTTTTTTTAAGTAATCTCCACTCCATTAAAAAATTAAAAGGCCCCTCAAATAAAATAAAAAAACCCTCTTTTTCAATGGCCCCTTTCCTCTTTCCTTTTTAAGATCATTAATTAAATTATTTCCTCTTAGTTCTTGTTTTTAATTAAAAAGTGAAATTAAAAAACTTTAATTAAACTCTTAAGAAACTACCTTATCGCTCCCTTTTAATTAAACTTCATTCTTTTAATTAAACATCATACGAATGACACGTATGAATCAAGGGAGGACGTTGTATGAATCAGGCCAACAGAATTTACAAGCAGCAAACTATATGTCGAGCTGATCTGCGACTGGTGTCTCCAAACACTCCGTGGAATCCTTCGACCACCTGCGGCCTGCTTCACATACTCAACCACGTAGTTCTCACGCCTCAACCAAGCGATCTTTCCTTCCTCCACGGATGCTCCACGTAGTGCTGGCCTCGACCTGCTCGGCCTCAATCAAACGATTCAGAGCCAACACGCTGCCGGATTGGATATACAACTCCAGGCATCCAACGCGGCCTCCTCCCCGCGGCTTCAATTTCACGCAGATCTACTCTCGCGCTGCAATTCACGCGGCCTTCTCAGATGGCTGCCCACCGCACAAGAACACACGCAGGATGCAAAGACAGGAAAAAACACAGCATTTTCCCCCCGCGCAAGGTCGGTGCGATTTTCCCCCAAACCCTCACGCCGATCTGAATATAAAAAATTGTATGTGTACAACTGAAATCGGCACAATTTTCTCACTAAAATCCTCGCTGATTTCGCCTCAGTGGCCAACCTCTCTCCACTCAGGGTAGGCGTCTTCAGCGTTATACTATGTCAAAATGAAATGACATGCGTGAATTAATAGCTAAATAAATAAAAATTTATTGGTAGGTTTTACGAAAGAGAGTCTGAATCAAGAGAGTCTGGTTTTCTACAGAACTCTCTACATTTTCAATATACTTCAACTCTCTACATTTTCAATATACTTCAAACATTATATAATATTCATGATATTAGGGAGGCTATACATTCTCAATATACTTCAAATATTATATAACATACATGGTATTAGGGAAGCTAGAACCATATCCGAAAAAATAAAAACCAATAACCCACAATATTATAAGATTCTCTATTATCTTCAACAGCGTTACCTAACTGACTGATTTAAAGACTTTACCTTTGCATAATAACAAACCCTATCTTTCTATAATATTTAATAATTTTAAATTAATATTAGCTCACCACCCTGAAATATTCTAAAATATTCTAAAATATCAAGATTATAATTAAAAAATAATATATAATTTGGTCTCTTCACTTTGGAAAGAGGCCAAATAAAATGTTAAAATCCAATGCCAAACGGATTAATCACATGGCAATGAAATACGAGAACATCATTCTGATTACTATAAGTCAATACAAACTAATTTATAGAACATCGAAAAAAGTCAATTTAAACTAATGTATAGAACATCATTCTGATTAATATAGTCCTTGAGTAGGATTAATAAAGACTAATAAAAACATAGAAGAATTTGACAACGAGGCAGCTATAATACAATAAAATTAACATTTACATTAATGAAATGCAATAAATGAGATTAAGTATTTATATAATATAAATAGAGTATAAAGAGAAATTTAAAAATTTGGGGATCAAAAATTTACATCATTCTGATTAATATAGTCCTTGAGTAGGATTAATAAAGACTAATAAAAACATAGAAGAATTTGACAACGAGGCAGCTATAATACAATAAAAGTAACATTTACATTCCGAATGATATTGCGAATGAAATGCAATAAATGAGATTAAGTATTTATATGATATAAATAGAGTATAAAGAGAAATTTAAAAAATTGGGGATCAAAAATTAATAAGATAATATAAAAAAAATATTTAAATAATAAAAGTATTTTGAAAGTAAGTTTTGAATTTTCATTAGAATTATATTAAAATTGAAATATAATGTTAATTAAAATTAGTTTTTAATTTTTTAGATTAATAATATTGATATTATTAATTTTATGTAATAAAAAAATAACTAAATAAAAAATAAAGTAGTTAAAACATATAGAATAAAAAGTCAATTTTACATTAATAATTATATAATATATATATATATATTACTCTATACATTTTCTTTCTATCAGAAATTCTAGAAATGTGTCTTTGTAATATTTTCAAAGTTTTGTATTTTAATTTTCCATTAAATATATTTATGGCATGTATTAATTTAATCTATTCTTTCTATGAGAATTCTGGAAATGTATCTTTGTAATATTTTCAAAGTTTTGTAGTTTAGTTTTCTATTAAATATATTTATAACATATATTAATTCAATGTATTAATTCAACTTTGATTAATCATCTAGCTCACTTTTATAATTAATGTTGTTACTTTTTTTTCCTCTACAAAATCAAATCAACTCCAAAAATTACTCAACTAGCTAAAGGTATTAAATAAACAATAGACATAGTACTGGAGTAACAATGGGAAATTTCAAAAACACACAACAAATTCTTAATTCAAGACTCTATCGCTTTAGCAATTAAATATATACAAGATAGCTAAAAATGCATATATATCATTATAATTTTGCTTGAAGTTCACAATAATGCAACAAAAATTGCAACAAAATCAATCAAGTAAAAAAGGAAAGTCAAAGGAAGAAAGTGAGTGAAAAGGATTTAACGAAAAAAATAGTAATTTTTTTCAGTGTTATCTAATTATTAGAAGTTTAATTTGGTGATATTTTTCTGTCTAAATTTTGATTTATGTTGTTTAAATTGGTTGTTTGACTGCATATATAAATTCAACATCTCAAATAAAAATTAGATACTTGAATTGTAGAGAGTTCACAACTCAAATTTATTCGTGATTCCAGCAAATTCTTAAAAAATTCTGAACAAATTAGACCCAAAAATAAACTAGAAAAACCTCAATGACTAATAGATATACTAAGGCCTTTTCCCTAAATTTATTTTATTTATTTAAATATTGGAATTCCTTGTAGAGTAGTATTTTTACACATAAATTTTTGTTCTTTTATAACAACATAAAAATACATATTTAAAAGTTTAAAACTATTGGTTTATATGTGAACTAATATTTATAGAACATTTTAATTATATACTCATGCAATGAAGTAATAGGTTACGACAAAATTATGTTCACCTACTGGCAAGGACTTATAGTTAGCTTCTTAATGTTTACAGAAATTATCAACCTTAAAGGAATGCGCGACTTGAGGTTTCATATGAACAAAGGAGGTGAATTAATGAAATGAAAATAGCTTCTAACCGCAACTCAGAGGCACAAGTTAGAATTACGCATCTTTTCATCTAAACATTCAAGAGCGTCTTATCAAGCTTCTTGGCTGCTTACTTTCTCATTAAACAAAATAGTTACAGTAATGGATCCTGGAGCCTGCTGGATAACCAAGAAACGAACGAGTTCTGAAGACCAGACTTGGTGATCTTCTTAGTTCCGATCAAATCCAAAAAATCGTCGTCTGCACTAGTAGTTACCATCATGGCCTTTTTTTGCACAAATTTCAATTTTGGTTGTTCTGCCTTCAACTGCTTTCCCTGAACCAGCCGTTGCCATCATTTGAACATTGGTAGACTTACTGACCTTTCTTGTTACCAACCTTTCCTAAGGAAATCATCCTGTTCAGAAAGCGTCGGCGTCTTCTGACCGACGTAGAAGGAGGCGGAGTGGCAGACTAAATGTTGAGGGAATTCCTTCATGATTTGGCCGGCACTCACTGATTTGTGAGAGATGCCAACATCGCAGTCTGAGCGAACGACTTGGATGGTTTTCTTCCCGCTATCCAACGCCATGCAGGACGCATAGATGCTCATACATTTTTTTTTTGAAGTAAAGCATAGTATGTGGAAGGAAGGAGGAATTGAGAAATGGAGTACTTCTATATATAACGTGGAACCAGGCGTAAATACTGTGATTGACTTAAGACTTGACGTTGACATAATTGATTTTACAGGAATTTTGAATTTCGTCATCTATTGATGAACAGTCGAGTCTTCGGTAGAGGCATAGAGGCACAATGCGAAAGACTTTGATTCTCTTTGAAAAACTAGAATGGCTAAGAAAAAAAAGTCAGTATTCCAGTTCCAACTGGGAGAAGTTACTCGTTGATTTTGATTATAATAATTGGAAATGCTTAAAATTGGAATGTTATGTTTTTTTTCTTTATAGTTATAATAATAGGAAATTGTTAAAATGGTAGTGTTAACTTGTTAAAATTATATTGGAATGGATTTCAAAATGCCATAGTTTGATTAGGTTAAAAATCATGGAAATTTAGGTTAGATTTTGATAAAATTTAGTAGATATTTTTTTAAATTTAAGTTATAATTGTTAAATTTTAGCATTTTGGGTGTTTTAAGGTTTTTGATAGTATTGAATTTATTTTTATCATCAAAAAGACGATTTATGTTAGAGAAACTACACACCTAAGACCTTCATTACTGGCACATACGAACACTTAGCTAGAGCATTCACTCACATGGAAGGCTTCAACATTGGAATCTTCACCGGATTGGCACCTTTGATTGTCCATGCATGCATGAGACTACATGCAAGATCCTTTCTGCATGATTTACTCCCTGATTTTCTCCTCCTTTCACTCTGCAACTGGCTAGTTCTCTCTGGAACTTGTTGTAGGTGTCATGTCCTCTCATTGGTCACCACTATGGCGCATTACCTTGGGATCTTCACCCAGTGATGTTATATCATGCGCATTGTAACCTACTTTCTCAATCAATAATTCTTTTTGTTCTTTTGATTTTTTTTATTGTTTTTGCTCTGCAAAGTTGTGTGTTCAACCTTTACTAGCTAGATTCAGCTGTGCAAATTTTCCAACACATTTACATGGTATCAAAGCCCACAGGTTGCTAGATAAAAGGCACACCAATATTTTATTTTGCAAGTATTACAGCTTGAAGATCGAAGATCGATAGAAAAATGGAGTTTCCCAAAGCATCAATCATAACACCGTACAACTATCACGAATGGAAACACCAAATGGCTCGATACCTTCATTAGAAAGGGTTGTACAAGATTACCATGGCTGCAGAAGTGGAGCCCACTTCAGCCATAAAGAAATCCAAGTACCTCAACCACATAGATGAGGCCCACGGATCCATATGCATGTGCATCTCCCTAGAGTTGCAGTTTCATCTATCTGTCTGTAGTACTCCCAATGAGATTTGGAAAAAGGTTGAAGAACTCTATGGGAAACAGGATGAAATGAAAGGACAACTGCTCGAAGTGGAGCTACTCTCATTGGATCGATGGAACTATGACAGAATTCAAGACTTCTTCATCAAATATAATGATCTATTGTTGCAACTCAAGGGTTGTGGAATTGACAAATCCAAGGAGGAGAGTCGCCAAGTCCTCTCTATTATGTTAAAGCTTAGACCAAAATACTCTGTTTTGTGTCTACATTTCATTCAGTAACGGTCACAACAGGTAAATCCTACACTATGTCTTCTCTCAAAGAGTACATGGAGTCCCTCACTTTTGAGCAAGATAAACTCATTGGCATGGGGAAAATCAAACTTCCAAAAGCGCATGCGCTTGTTGTGCATGATGGCAGCCACAATAAAAATCATGGATCTAATTCAAATCAGAAAAATTAGCAGCAAAAAGACAAGGGAAAAGCGCATTCCATCTAGAGAAGGAAGGGTACACCAAGCCCTTCAATGACTCCTCTGGATCTAGAAATGAGAAAGGGAAGAAATGAGACAAATGCACCTACTGTCACCGAGGATTCCATTCAGAATCCTCTTGCATGAAGAAACAAAATAACCAAATGGAAAAAATCCTTCAAAAGCACAACCTTGGGGACCACATCCCTCAAGGCACCAAGAAGAAAACTGAGGATCCGCCACACGGGAAGGGTAACAATTTTCATGCCTTAGTTGCAATTAACTCTTCCCTTGATGCATGGATTATAGATTCTGGTGCATCACATCATATGGCTGCTATAAAGGAAGTCTATTCCTCTTTGGATGTATGTAAAGGACGTCCCATCCTCATGGGAGATGACTCACCTATTGAGGTCACCGGAAAAGGTAGAGTGGAACTTTTACACGGAAGCTTTGAAAATGTGCTTCATGTTCCAAAACTTTCGGTAAACGTGCTTTCAGTTTATCATATCACTCATTCCAGCACTAGAAAGAGAGTGGAATTCACTCCAGATGTAGTGAACATATATGACCTACATAGCAGCTCCAAAATTGCAACCGGTGAGGTAAACAATGGAGCTAGACTGTATACATTTCCTGAATTTATTGAATATGAATCCTCCTTACTGCTTACATATGCTAATGATAGTAGTAGGCTTTGGCACAAGAGGTTTGGTCACTTAAATTATAGGTATATGCAGCAACTAAGCAAGCATGAGATGGTGGAAGGCTTGCCAAATATCAGTCTCTCCAAAGGAGTTTGTGAAGGGTGTGTCCTTGGCAAACATCCTAGAGAAAAGTTTGACACCAGCAAGACTCACAGAGCATCCTCCCTTCTAGATCTGATCCATAGTGATCTCATAGGGCCTTTTCCTCATCCTTCCATCAATAAAGCAAGGTATGTGCTTACATTTATTGATGATTTCTCACAATATACTTGGGTGTATCTTCTTAAGACCAAATCTGAAGTTTTTGTGCACTTTGAAGATTTCAAAGCACTAGTTGAGACATAGTGAGAGAGAAAGATCAAAGCCCTCTGTATAGACAATGGGAGGGGAGGGGGGGGAATATGTTAACACAACACTTCAAAACCTTTGCCTTGAGTCCGACATATAGTTGCAGCACACAGTTCCATGCACTTCGTAGCAGAATGAAGTTTCTGAGAGAAAGAACTGATCTCTCAAAGAGATGGCTTCCTGCATGCTACATGCTAAGTCACCACCTCATAAACTATGGGCTGAAGCACTTAATTGTGCTAACTACATCCAAAACAGTTCTCCTCATAGATCTATCAAGGATTAGACCCCCTTTGAGGCTTAGAGTGGCAGTAAACTGAAGGTCACCCACTTCTGTGTTTTCAGCTCCTGAGCATGGGCCAAGATCCCCTCTGAAAAGAGGAAAGCTCTTGATCCACAGAGAATTAAGTGCATCTTTGTTGGATACCTTGATGGTGTGAAGGGATACTAACTCCTGATTTCCTCTATGGACAAGCTCATCATTGAGCGAAGTGTCCAATTTGAGGAAAGTCTCTCACATGCAACTCAATTGCCGCATGCAAACACCTTTTACCTACCTCATGACTGAGTTGATGACTCAATACACTTAGAAGCATATACAGAGCATGCAGATGCTAAGGTAGAGCATGTAGATGCAGAGACAGAGTCTTTAGATACAAATCCAGTGCATGCATATGATGATCCACATCCAAGCCCAGATCGGGCTTTCAACAGTGAATTAACTTCCCATGTCATAAATTAGAGAACAAGGAGCTTAAGTGAGATATATGCACAAGACCACCCAACTGCTAGAAATGGTCTTGTGGGGGGTAATTCTAATTTGTGGAGGACTAGCTTAGAGTTTATTGAGCCTCCTCTTGCCCTCACTGCCACTGAACCAACATCATCTCGACATTGTCATTTGGTTCAGTCTTCTAATCTGCAGTATTATGCTGAGGCTGTTGGGCATCCCTCTTGGGATTTCACCATGGAGGAGTAGTACAACTCCCTCCTTGAGAACCATACCTGGGATTTGGTCCCCCTTGCTTCAGGAAGGAATCTTGTCCGATTCAAATGGGTCTACAGGACCAAGAGTGTTGCAGATGGGAAAATCACCAGACAGAAAGCCAGGTTAGTAGCTAAAGGCTTCCAGCAAGTGCATGGCATTGATTATGATTAGACCTTTGCTCCATTAGCAAATATGGATTCCATATGCCTTGCACTTGCCATTGTGGCTGCCTAGGGGTGGGAAGTACATCAGATGGATGTGAAGAATGCCTTTCTTCACGAAGACCTATCTGAGGAGATCTACTTGGAGCAGCCACATGGTTTCATTTAGGATTCATCTTTGGTCTGCAGACTGAAGAAGTATCTCTACAACCTTAAGTAGGCCCCTAGTAGCCACATGGTTTCATTCAGGATTCATCTTTGGTCTGTAGACTGAAGAAGTCTCTCTATAGCCTTAAGTAGGCCACGAGAGCTTGGTATGCGAAGATGGATTCTTTTCTCTTATCACAAAACTTCGAAAGATGTAAGTCTAATCCAAATGTTTATATGCTCAGGACACATGACTCTCTTCTTATCTTAGTTTTGTATGTGGATGATCTCCTGATCATCAACAGCTCGACTTCAACCATTACTACAGTCAACAGGACCTTGCATGATAGGTTCTTGATGATGGACATGGGTCCATTACACTTCTTTCTTGGTCTTGAGATCAGCTAGGATGCAACAGACATCAAAATCTCTTAGGATAAGTATGCATGGGATCTCCTCAAGAGATTTCAGATGACTAACTACAAGCCAGCACCAACTCCTTTTCTATCTGGGGTCCACCTTGAGGATGGAGGTGACACTCCATTAGTTGATAGTACACTCTACTGACAGCTAGTGGGTAGCTTACTGTACCTCACCCACTCTAGACCAGATCTCTCATATGCAGTAGGGGAAGTTTCCAAATACATGCAGAAGCCGCATGAGTTACACTGAAAAGCTGGCAAGCGCATCCTCCGATATGTGTAAGGCACCATCACCTTTGGGATTCACTATGCAGCAGGCACTGCATTGAATCTCCTTGGCTTCTTAGATTCTGATTGGGCTGGCGATAGCATTGATCGCAAGTCCACCTCTGGATATTCACTCAGTCTAGTGTCTGGCCCTATCTATTGGTCGAGCAAGAAGCAGGTTGCTATTTCTCTCTCTTTAGTTGAGGCCGAGTACAGAGGAGTAATGAACATCACCATTCAGGCTCTATGGCTACATCACTTCCTCACTGAATTGAGCATCCAATTCCACTAGCCCACTGTCATCTAGTGTGAAAACCAGAGCACTCCAAAATTTTGCAGGGATCTAGTACAGCGGCAGCGGATGAAGCACATAGACATCCATATGCACTACATTAGAGACTTAGTACATGATATGGTCATTGATTTGTAGTTCTGACCTTCAGTAGAACAGACTGCAGACATCTTCACTAAGACATTCACTAAGTAGAAGTTTCACTCTCTGCGCGATCGTCTTGGAGTGAAGGACACAGTTGCTTAGCAACTGTCTTTTCTTCCTCTTTTATTTTGATTACATTGTATCTTGAGGTGGGGGGTTTCCCACAAGGTTTTCCCTCTTTCCTCAATTTTAGTACAAGTTGCACTGTATTTTGGGTGACGTTTGGCCTTAGTTACCAAGGCACATTTTCTATTTTTCCCCATAGTGGTGTTCAGGGGGGGTGTTAGAGGAACTTCACACCTAGGACCTTCACTACTGGCACATGCAGACACTTAGCTAGAGAATTCACTGACATGCAAGGCTTCAACATTAGAATCTTCACCAGATTGGCACCTTTTACTATCCATGCATGCATGGGACTACATGCAAGATCCTTTCTGCATGATTTACTCCCTGATTTGCTCCTCCTTTCACTCCGCAACTAGCTAGTTCTCTCTGGAACTTGTTGTAGGTGTTGAGTCCTCTCATTGATCACCACTATGGCACATTACCTTGGGATCTTCACCCAGTGATGCTATATCATGAGCCTTGTAACCTATTTTTTGAATCAATAATTCTTTTTTTTCTTTCGGTTTCTTTTAGCGTTTTTGCTCTACAAAATTGTGTGTTCAAATTTTACCAACTAGATTCATCTGTGCAGGTTTTCTAACACATTTATAATTTAGATACTCTTACTCCCATATTAAATAAAAATGACAGATTCAGACTGTCAAGGCAAATTTCCATCCTAATGACACCTTTTAAAATTATATAATTCATTTGAATATTCGTATTTAAGAAGGATTTTAGGATTTTTTGATTGGTTGATTTTATTTCAAATTTAATTAGAAAGTGGGAAAATGGTAATTTCAATGTGTTGAACCTAAATAATTAGATTATTTTATATTTTATGAGTTTTTAATTCATTTTTACATTAAAATATAATTGAATGTTATAATTTCCTTAAAAACTATAATGAGAAGTCAAAAATTTTAATCTTATTAAACTCCTTTCAATAATCTTGAATTTTTTGTTTTTATTTTTGGAAACTAGTATTTATTAAAACTAATTTTGAATCTTATGAATGGGTAATAAAAAATAAATTGTCAAAGTCTATAATCAAATTCAACTTAATCTTAATTTTTGATAAATGTCTATAATTTTATTTTTGTCCTTTGTTTTTTAATATTAAGTGGTTTTGTATTTCAATACAAATATAGATATACTAAATATTAAAAATCAAAGGGAAAAAATAAGGTTTCAGCTATTTTCTATTCAAAAATTTTGAACCTTATGAATGGATAATATTTTTCTAAATTGCAGGGTTTTGAAATATTTTTAAATCTAATAAATTTTGAAATATTTTCAAAATCTGCAATCAAGTTCAACCAACTTAACTTTTATTTTTGATAAATATTTAAAATCTCATTTTTTCTCTTTGCTTTTTAATATTTAGTATTTGTATATTTCAATATTCAATACCAATACAAAAATGCTGAATTTTAAAAACAAAAGTGCAAAAATAAGGTTTCAGACATATTTAAAAAAAATAAAAATTAAGAAAGTTGAATTTGATTCTCGAAATATACTCAAAATTAAGATAATTTGAACCTGACCAACTTATCTAAGGCTAGATTTAGTAAACATATCAGACTTCCAATCTACTTGAGGGTATGTGGAAGTGAAATCTCATATACACACATTTGTAGATTAGAAAAATAATTTCTCTAAAACAGTGTGCTTAGGGAAGTGCTCTAATAAAACTTGCGGTATTCTTTATTAGTAAATTGAAATATACAGGGAAATAATAGCAAAGCTTACCCAAATTTACTATGTAAAAGACATATTGCAACCACAATAACCTAGATAGCATCAAAATTTATACCTTTATTATTGGAAGTAATGTTCACTTGCCTCTATTAGGGTGCAACCTCTAATTGGTAGAACTCAATTATAAATAACTTCATAAGGAATCTTTTACATTTCTTCTACATTGTAATACTTCCTATTTCCTATAGACATTCTGGTAGGTGGATGCTTCTAGTAAGCCCTCTTACATTTATAGCTTTCATAGTATTACATGGGTCTTATTTATCAAATATGCCATCCATACATAGAAATAATTAGAAACATATCTATCTACTTATGAGGTTATAGAGGTTAGGGCCCTAGCAATATTGAAATCATAATACTTCATTTGACACATAATGTATATTTGATACAGAGATGAATCTCACATTAAACCCAATATTTTAAAATATCACATTTGAGAATGCATAATAAAAACTTGGCATTAAAACAATAATGTCCTTGTTTATTGTGTATTGCATCCAGGTTTTGGAGTTCGTGTTAATGATGACTTATTATGCCCTTATCTAGTAATCATTTGTATCTCATAAAAATAATGGGTGCTTCTTAAGCTTTTTCCATCCCAATATTGGATAGTGCTCATGGGCATTTTGAATGAATCTAAGAGATCCAAAATATATAGAAACTCACAAAATATCATAAGAAAACTCTGTGAAATCCAAAGTCTTTGGATGAGAATTTAACTCTCCCTGAATTTTGGAAGGAAAAGGGAAATCAATTATAAGATTTCATTATAACATTCAAAAGATCACATTTTTCTTTAGCATCTAATACAAAAGAGGATGTGATTTGATCGAATGACTATCCTTGTAATCATAAGTACAAATGGTCATTATGCAAGTAAATATGATATCTATAAATTTGAGTTATTATATATAGAAAGAATAAGATTGCCTTTGAAGAGTGATTGAGTGAAAATCTTTACAATTTAGAAGATGTCAAACATTTTAAAAATACGAGTTCTAGTGATGCTCCTCAACTCCAATGTAATGGTTAAAAAGAATTTCAAGATCAATATTGCAAAGTTGGTAGTGGAATAATGGTTTTCATTGCAATTTCCAACAACCTCTTCTAGTCATACCCAAAACAAGACAAAAATAATCTTGACCCCAAATCTTTGATATCTTTTGTTGGGAAATAATAAAATACAATTATACTCAAAATTATATCGAGTATATATGAGGCAAAGATCACTTGAAACCTACATTCAAGAAACTCTAAGGGAAAAATTCATTTAGTTAAACCATTCTACATATCTTTTATAATATAGTTAGTCCCTTTATAAAACATTTAGTACCCATATTGATATCAAAGCAATATGTATAGAATTAGGAGACCATAATAATATCACAACAATATGTCATAATAAAATACTTAGTTCAACTATATCTATAACTATTTCCAATATTATCTCGAGAAATTAATCAACCTTAACCTATCATATCTTAACCTTTAATTTCTCCCATTATCCTTATCATTAATTCATGCATAAACTTAATATATAATACATAATATTTTATTATATATCACTAATAAAAATTAATAAAATTCTTAAATATAAAATCATGATATTTCTTATTTAAAATATAGAAATTATAAATTCTAATTATGGCTGATTAATTATATCTTAAATATGAGACACATAGCTATATTTAAATTTATAGGATAACTACTAAGTCTCAAATCTCAATGATCTATGAATAAAACAAACTCAAAAGAAAGTCTATCAATAAAACAAACTCAAAACAAAGTCTTTGTAGAACCTAAGGGTTTCAAGCTTACATTGTGGGATAAAACTCCAACTCCGTAATTGTTTCTTCTATTCATTTAGCTTCTCATTGTTCCTAAATAATACCGGGTTCTTTGTACACGTTGGTTGGTTAGTTTCCACATTATTCTCTTCAATAGAGACTTGGAGGAGGAGGCAATGAAGAATAATAAACACACATATGCAGTACTATTTGGAAATGGAATCAAAGGCAATATATAAAATCGGAAGAATAATATAAATAGAGTACAAAAGAAATTTAGAATAGTGTGGATGGTATATAGGATATATAATTTGATAATAAAAAATAGATTTTTTAATATGAAAATTAGATTACAAATTAAAATATAAATTATTTATTAAGATTAATTCTAGTTTAATTGAGATGGGATACGATTAATATCATCTATTTATAATTTAAATATTTTAATTAAATTTTATGTAACAAATTATTTTAATTAAACATATTAATTCAAGAGATAAGTTGAGATTA
This sequence comes from Pinus taeda, assembly GCA_000404065.3. Classification (NCBI taxonomy): domain Eukaryota; kingdom Viridiplantae; phylum Streptophyta; class Pinopsida; order Pinales; family Pinaceae; genus Pinus; species Pinus taeda. The sequence goes on from APFE030117611.1 coordinate 62,265, forward strand.
TATTTATTAATATTTTTATTATAATACAAGTAAGAGTAAATTTTTTATATTAGTAATTTTATATTTTTTTTTGTTTATGTGTATTTTTGGTTTAGGGAAATTTACATTTGAATGTTGGAAGTATGGCGAAATAGTATCTTCAAAGTATTGTATTTTAATTGTCCATCACATGTTAATGGGATTTGTATTAATCCAATTTTGACTAGGAGTCTAAGTCACTTATAACTGATGTTGTTGCCCTTCTACTTATACACAATAAAAAATAAGCTCTACAGGAAAATTACTCACCAAGCTAGAAGTATTAAACCAAAGAAACAAATACATAATTAAAATTCAAATCTCTCTCTCTCTCTCTCTCTCTCTCTCTCTCACACACACAGCACACACACACACAGATATATATATATATATATATATATATATATATATATAAAGAGGCTCCAAGTCTCCATCAACTTAACAATTAATGATATAAAAGATAGCGATATATTCCATTTTAAGGAATTTAGACTTCTGTGATCCATAACATTGTTTAGAGAATTTTCGGCGAAATCACATAGAGAATAATTCTCTATGTGATTTTTCTGAAAATTCTCTAAACAATATTCCATTTTATTTTATTTTTCCTTTTATGATGCACCAGTTAAACTAAAATTGAAACAAAAATCAATCAAGTAAAAAAGTGAAAATTAGAAAGAGAAAAATTTGTAAAAGTGACATAAAAAAGGAATTGCTATTTTTCTACGTTTGTTTTATTCATTTAAATATTATTAAATAGGTGAAGGTTTATATAAAGATTTTGATGACAAATAATAAAAATTACAAATCACAAATAATAAAAATTAAACATATGGTCCAAGGATGGGGCCAATTGGCCATCGAATGAGTTGCTAAGGCATTTGTGCCACTATGCAAGTCATAGGTTCAAACCTCATCTCTGTGCTTAGAGGTGGTTGTAGTGTGCCTAGTAGTTAGAGTGGTAAAAAGGTAAAATTAAAAATTAAACACACCTGTATATAAATTTAAAACTAGCAATTGCACCAGATGTTGCAAAGGAAACAGTGTAAGGAATTAGCATAGAAACTAGTATAATATAAGAAATAAGATGTGATTGGAGTACTCTATAGAGAGATGGGAGATAGGGGCACCCTACCTACGTAAATAAATGTCTACACCAAATAAGGTGTCATCGTCTACAATGGTAGTCGATTATGCGAGGCAGGGAATTTACGAGTAGGCATTGACTTTTTACCATGATATACAAAAAAATATGTACCGAACATAACCATTTCACTTTCACCAATGTTCTCTCCACATGTGCTAATTCGGTAGATTTGGAACATGGAAAAGGAGTCCACCATTACATAATTTCTGGTGGACTGTAGTGTAATGCCATTGCGGGGAGTACTCTTGTAAATATGTGTGCTAAATGTGGTTGCATAGAGAATGTGCAACAAGTGAAAAAAGCTTTAATGAAATGTAATATCTTGGAATGTTACAATATGAGGGTATGTAGAGGATGGGAATGTAGATGAGGCCATGAAACTTTTTCTTCAAATTCCTGAATGATAATTTGTTTCATGGACTGCAATACTTGTTGGATATGTGTGTAAGGGGTATCTTGATAAGGTCATGGAACTCTTTCTGTCGATGCCTTAAAAAAGTGAAGATTCATGGAATTCATTGATTGTAAGGTATGTTCAACATAGACATTTTATAGAAGGCCAAAATATATTTGATGAAATGCCTGAATGAAAGGTGATATCATGGAATTTAATGATTGCAGGATATACACAAAGGGGGAATTTTTATGAAGCCTTGAGGCTCTTACCATCTATGCAATTATCAAGAGTGAAGTCAAACTCCATCACCTTCATGAGTATTCTACCAGCTTGTTTCAATTTTCCACTTTCACAACATGGTGAGAAGGTCGATGCATATATTATTAAGAATGGAATTTAATTCGATATATTTGTAGGAAATGACCCTTTTGGTATGTAATCCAATTGTAGTAGCATGGTTAATGGATGGAAAGTCTTTGAGAAATGCCTAGGCAAGACATGGTATCATGGAGTCTGTTGATTTCAGGGTATGTGTGAAACGGTATTTTGATGTGTCTCTCAAACTCTTCCAACAAATGAAACTGACATGTGTGAGACCAACCGTTGTCACCTTTTCAAGTGTTAACAATGTAAACTTTGAAACGGGAACTATAAACTCAAAACGGGAACTCTGGCCCAAAAACCCCAAAAAAACATCAAAAACAGTGCTAAAAATGAAAAGTGTGTATACTAGAACGATGTTTTTTTTTAGGTGCCAATTTTGAACGTGTTTTAAAAATGGCGGTGACTACGAAATTTACTACGAAATTTTCGTGCAAAATATAGCTTCAAAACAAAAGTGATGCTACTGGAATAACTTTTTTTTAGGGTCAATTTTCAAACTTTTTAAAAAAATGCTAATAAAACCAATTTTTTATGTCTCAAACAAAGTTATTTTTTAAGATAAAAACACATTAATGTTTCTGGTAGAATATCATTTTTCTTTCCTAAGTATAAATTTAACATGTTTTCAACCACACCCATGCTAGACACAAAAGAAATTGAAATTTTTTCAACTATAAAATTAAAAAACCATGACATTATGAACAAAGTATATCACTCAATGAAATCAAAAGTCTTTATTTGTATACTGAATAAAACAAACATTATATCTCTAATTTGATATTTCATTGTAGATATTTAAACAATAAAATTTATCATACTTAAGACATAATCCAACAACATAAAAATGCTTCATAACTTCTCATTTAACAACATATGGAAAACATTAATTTCTTTTGAAGATATGATGCATACATCAATTATATAACCTGTCTTAAACAATTATTCAAAATCACTCATATTTTCTTGCACACCATCACAATTCACATCTTGAGATGAGTGACTGGATGCTGACGAAGATTTTCCATATTCTTCTCCTTCATCAACTAGTGCCCCATCTGAGTCCACATGCATGCCCAACATTCCAGGTTTCAAAAGTCTTCTAGATCTACGACTGGTTTCAGCAGATTCCCATGTCAACACTATTCCTTCTGGTAACAGCCTTTTCAGAATCTCTATTATCTTGAAGCGAAGAGTTCCTCTCTTTGTTAAATTGAAGTCATAAACAAGTATGTCAACATCCTCCAATTTTAATATGTCTGTGCGGCAGCGATTTATATTTGTACCTTTCTTTTTCTCTTTCTGCCATTTTTTTTGTCAACTACCATCTCTGGCTTATACACACCATTGAATGGGTGTGTATTTGTGGCATACCAATGTACTTCAACACTTGTAACATCCTCATTTTCTGTAAAGACCTTTATAACTTTAGCAACCCAAAATGGATAGCCATTGAGATCTCCATCTGCTAGCACTGTGATCATGCAACCCTCCTTAATATCCTGTACTGAACCCCTGTAAAGGTCTTCCACGGCTTCACGTTGTGCACGAGATCTTCTGGAACCAATATACATCTCTCTTTCCTATGCCTGTGAAGAATTAATGATACCTTGAGATTGTTGCTGTTCAACAATGTTTATTTCCTCATGTGCATTCGACACATTTTGTGGCCAAATAAATGGATTTTTCAAAGGTATATCTTCATTTGTTCTTGTTGAAATGATATCACTTTGATTATTGAAAAATGACTCCCACCAAACTGAATCAGCAATGTCAAAGTACTCATATGTATATCTAATACATTTTTTTATTTATTCTAGGCAATCAGAATAATTTATATCTCTATTTTGTTTGCGTGCATTATGAACTTCACCAACTGACTGTAATAACAATATTTTCGATGCAAATATTGGATGATCTAGAATGAACTTGAAAAATTACAAACCTGATAACGGTGCCCATTCTATAGTAGTTGAATACTTCTTGCCCCATATTAGTGTTTTCCCATCAATTTTTTTGATACGAAATTGATGTTGGAAGCTAATATCATTAAGTTGTTCAATGCATTTCCCCTCACCATATGATCCTAGAATAAACCTTCGCATGTCAACAGTTTCTTCCAACACTTCAAAAGCAGGATCTAGCATGTATGATTTCTTAATACATTCAATTAGTGATGGCAAGCTCCCAACTTCCTTCCTCCTCAATGTGACTGAAAAACGACTGAACATCTGATCGATATGGTCATGAGTGTGCCCAACAAGAAGGAAACCAACCTTTTTCTTTTGAAAAACTCTCAATTCAACAAGCATGTTCAGATACCCAAAAACAACCTGATTTTTGTTTTCACGGAAAGTGTTGTCCAATTGTAGATACAAAACTTCAGGAAGATTACCAGACCAATGAGAAATCACATCATGAATTATGGTTATGGTCAGATTTGCATCATTATGAATATTTGGAGCTGTGAAGTACACCCTTGGCAACATTTTCCCATTGAAGACCATACA
>APFE030117611.1:84397-98889 GCA_000404065.3 Pinus taeda
GGTCCATCCTCAACTTGTTTTGTTAGTGGGATTTGACAATATTAACAAATATTTAAAAAAATTATAATAATAATTTAATTTTTACTATATGATTAAATTAAATATCAAATTAATATATACAAATAATTAATTTGTAAATATTAGATTTTAAATTTGGTTACAAGTTCAATTTTTGGTTCTATTGACTTGATCATGATGTTGCTTCACCAATGCTTAAGTTAAAAAATAAAAAATAAAAATACAAGATGAGTAAGTTCCAACAATAATATTTCTAAGAATTTTGATATAAACCTAACATAATCTGATTATAATGCTCTAATGTGAAAATCAAACTGTTCTACAAACCAAAAACTAAATTGAATGGTTGCATTAAAAGAAAGTACAAAATTAAAGAAATTGAATACATTTCAAAAACAAATGGGAAGTACAAAATGAAGTACTACATTTCAAAAACCAAAAATCAACATATCTCACTCATCTAGAAAGCTCTCCATTTTAATATACATAGTTCTCTCAGTGTCACAATCCCTTATTCTTTTGTACTTTCAACATGGACCTGAAACTCACGCATCTTTTGTTGTCAGGATTTATAGAACTCTTTAAATCCCCTCTAATGCTCTTTTATTCCATTTGTTCTTCAGAGTTTCATTGTGATCTTTCATGTATCCTTAATTTACAAGTTTACAGTGTATTTACTTACACCCAATTATTTCTTTGGCATAAACTTGAGATTGTAACCTCTCCCAAATCAATGAGTAGCGTCTAGGAACGACTCTCTCTAGATTTTTTCTTCCCACCTCAGCATAGATTTTTAATATTAGAAATTTCCTTATAGATGGAAAGATAAAAACTATATTTAAGAGGAAAAATATATATCAATTTGAACTATTTTTGGTTGTGTAAAGGTCTTGTCTTATCCTACTTGTTGTCCTTATTATGTTTTCCCAGAAATCCAAAATATGTAAACTGTCTACAAATTTCAAAGCATGACGTACTTCTCGGGACATTTCGCTTTTTCAATTACTAATGGATAATTGGTAAAAACTCCATCCCATATAAATCTTCCTTAAGGTTCCTGCTTGTAAATTGTCATTGCCTAAATAATCCGAGTCAACAGAATGCTTGTTAAAGATAGATATGCTCCCACAAAAGAAGATGCAAAGGGAGAAATGATGCAAATGAAATATCAATTCATGCAATGACTATAATAAATATATTATATATAATATATATATATATAATATATTATATTATTATATATATATATATATTATATTATTTATATATTATTAATATATATTATATTCAAGCATTTAAATACAACATTTACATTAAAAAATAGAGTAAATTTTTAATTTTTAGAAACAATAATGAAAATCACCAGTCGATATTATAACTATTGAAATTCCCAAACCATGTCTTAGAAGATTTCAATTAGATGTAGTATTTTTTGCTTATATTAGAAATAAAGGGCAAGTATAAGATGAATTAAAGCACATAGGTGGCACTAGGCTAATAGAAATCAATGAGCCTGCTCCTTCTTGGGTTTTGCCACAACAACAGGGAATTGTACATGATGAAAACAATAGTAACTCACACTGTCAAGAACCACCCTACAGAATTCAATACCATATGCTCAAACAAGTGTTATATTGCAAAAATAAAAACCCAATAGATACCTCAAAATATAGTTATGAGTTTTACAAAATAAAACCCTACTATAAACCTGAAAAGAGAAATGTTTATCTTTTAAAACAACAATAGCATGAATCATTCGGAAATCATGCATATCAGTAACAATGCCTAATTTAAATTGCACTTCTTAGAGCTACAAATTGGGGAAATTTTGATCGACAAAACCTCTTAAGGGCTCCATATCCATGACTACCTAACAACAACATGTCAAGATTGTACTTTTTGGCAACATTGCATATGACCTCCCAGGCTTCTCCAGTCTGAATCTCAATTTCCAAAGTCCCCAGGAACAATGGCCAAAAGAATATAAGGTCTTTCATTATGAAACTACAAATGGAAGAAGAATGGAAAGCTATAGAAAGCCATTTGTGTGGTCACTGAAGGACAATTATGTGAATCCTAATAACATAGGGTTGATCTACTAAATGATCTTCCTCTTAATGTTTGCAATCCTAACTAAAATCACACAAGACCTTCATGTATAGAACCTACTCGAAATTAAATGTGTCAATAAATTATGAAATGCTCATATAGGCACCTATCATAAGTCTAAGTTGAATGAGTATCTTTCTTAAATATTGGTTTGAATTTTTTGTTTAAGTCCAATTTGAAACAAGTTTAATATGCTTCCCAAGATTGCAATGATCAAGGTTGCATTTCTTGAATTCAAATATTGCCATTCAATTGAACATGAAAACAATTTAAAATCTAGAATAAACCCAACAATCTAGTTCACACCTACTAATATGAGTAGATCTTACATTCTTGGATTTTCATATTTCCCTTTCTTTGGAAAAAATATTCTCTGTAGACTTCTTGATATCATTTTCCAACGTCTGCAACACATCTATTGGCACCATCATCCCTGCTCACACCAACTTGTAATCAAAACATTGACTCCATCAAACCCAAAACAGAACAAAATACTTCACATTAAAATGCCATTACAATCTCTGAGATGAACCAAAAAATACTCATTCCACTACTTTGTGTGGCCTAAAAGATTAAAATCGTTTCCATCAATAAATTCAAGAGTCTTATATCATTTTACTGTGAATTATATCCTACCAATTTTCATAACAGACTCATAACAATGGACAATTCATGTGGGTATAGTACGGTTGGTAGGGAAGAATTGCTATTATCCTCTCCACCTAGTTCTAGTCCCACCAGATTGACACTCTACCAAAACAAAAATAAAGATAATAAGTGACCAAGAAAAACCCTCAAGAGACTAACATGAGCTTCCAGTTGCGAAATAGGAAATTGGAGAGCACGCATGAATGAATATGATTCTATCATCTAATGAAAATAGGTTGTTAAGAGCCTAATGGAGAGTGTTTATGTCATCTTAGTCTCGCCTATGCTCACCAATATGAATCTTCTTGATTTTTGCTCTCCCATGGATTCCATTAATGCACTAGATTTTCTCTTTGCCTACACCTATCTTCACTCCTACACTATGAGTTCAATAAGGAGGTTAAATTGAGGTTAAGAAGTTGTATGCTGCAATAAATGGGAAAACCAGTGTGTTTGAGTACCTTCAAATTAAAAAGGATTATGACCTTGTGGGTATGTTCATCTTTGTCATCTACACGCTTTTTGAATTGTAGTTTTTCTTTTGAACATCGGGTGGAATGGGCAACGACCTGGGTGGTATTTATTTGCATTTGTAAATGAATCAGTTCCCTGCATGTTGTATTGATTGCTTTAAAACACCTCATCTTTGCTGGAGTCCTACATCTGGGAATATGAGTTATCTCACCATCGTCTGAAATTAATTCATGTGAAAAGAAGATCAAATGTTGAATAAACAGAGCGAAATGGGAAAAAGGATAACAACACAAAATAGAGAGAATCAAATGCCACAGTTTTTGTTAAGTAAATCTATCAGGGCCATATAAAGAAGAAACAGAAAAGAATTGTGTCTGCTTTCTTGCGCTAGATCATGCAACTGACTCATAATTCTCAATCATCCTTTTCTGACGTCGCTTAACTGGTTTCTCGTGGTACTCCCCGCTTTATGCCCGAAGTCTGAGAATCAAATGATTTGCAACCCATCAAAGGCGATGATAGAGCAAGTTGATTGTCCTTGTACCCACCTTCCAAGAGTGGATTGTCAAGGATCCCTAATGGACCATTATGTGGAACGGAACACTTGGTGTCGTAACCTACCATCATATGTTGTTGTTGTTGCTACTACTAGGAAGGGAAGTGTTGAGCTGATACTGGTACCACTCTGCCTATTGTTGTAAATTTTGTATTGTTGTCATTGCATCCATCCCTATGCATGTTGCAAACCTAGATTGGTTGGGGGCTCTCTACAATAACAACATTACTGTTATTATTATTACTATTACTGTTCTTCTCTGCCCTGACTACCTCGACTTTCACTTAAAAAATCCTCTAAGGTCAAGTCATTTCACCGAAGGTAATTGTATCAATTTAAAACAGTTGAAACCGTATCAATCTCATGACACATTATTCCTCAATCGTCTAACATTCAATCCTATGGTGCAAACCAATGTAGAGTAACAACTGAGGGAGTTCTTTTAAAAAAAAACTAATGACACCTTGTAGCGTAATTATTGCCTTGCATATGAAAAGAAAGTTTTTAATTATATACTCATGAAATGAAGTAATGTGTTTGGCCAAAATTATGATCATTGGCTTGCAAGCCCTAATAGTTAACTTCTTGATGTCTAAATATATTCTCAACCTTAACCAACGTAAACTTGAGCCCTAATATTTTCTTGATGTTTAAAGAAATTATCAACCTTAACAAACGCAACATGGGCTCTTATATAAACAATAAACAAAGAAAGTGAATTAGCAAATTGAAAATTGCTTCTCACCGCAACTCAAAGGCATTGTTTAGAATTGAAGCTCTTTTGTTCTAAACATTTGGAGCATCTTATCGAACTTCTTGGTTGGCTGGTTATTTCATTAAATAAAATCACTATAGTAATTGAGTCTTGAGCCTGCTACGACACCATGAGCCTGAGTCAATTTCTAGAATTCTGGATACCATGGACATGGACGAGGTGAATGTCTATCAGGTATAGGAAAGGAATTTGCAAACGACATAAGGATACCCTTAATTCTATTGTGGATTCCTAAAATATTCATGTTGGATTCCTAGAATATTCAGAAACCGGACTGACAAAAATTCCCAAACCAAACTGGATGGTTCTCTGCCATAGTTAAAACCTCGGTAGATTTGTGAAACATTGCTGTTAATTTTAGGTGGAGTGGCAAACTAAATGTTGAGGGAATTCCTTCATGATTTGGCCCGCACTCACCGATTTGTGAAATATCCCAACATCGCTACCTGAGCGAATGAGTTCGATAGCTTTCTTCCCACAATCCAATGCTATGCAGGACTGGGGATGCAGGAGTTAAATTTGACAAGTGCCCCTACCTGTCAGAGAATATTTTTATGACGGTTTTACTCTTAAATTGCCCATCACATGACTTATAATATTTATTTCTAAAAGTTTCATTTAATTTCTACAAATTGTATTTATAATTGTTGCAAAATTTCCATGTTGTGTTGTACCAATCAACTCAAGTGTCATTGCTACACTTTCATTTGAGACTTGTTGATGATATTTCTGTGATTTTTCTAGATAGTTAAAATGTTCAGCCATTTTTGTTTTAAGATGGAATTAGTGAGAAAATAAATGGAAAATATGTATCTACATCTCTGTAATTTTTTTATTTCTAAAAATAACAAATATTATATATATATATATATATTAAGAAAGTGTGTATATATATTATATATAATACTCTCACATGAAAATAGTGAATGTAAATATTGTTCAACTAAAATTAGACAAAAAAAAATCACATAACAGAAATTGAAGTACACATACCATGTTTTCTATTTAAGTCACTTGGATGTTAATCCCATTAGAATAACAATAGCTCTGCAATAAGTTTCGAACCAAAAAAATAATGTGTATGAACTATTTAAATGTTCACAAAGTACATTCAATATCAACATGTACACAAACTAAATTTTGGATAGTTTCACCAGAAGAGGTAATTGTTAAAACACAACACCATTACAAACATAAACATAAAATCAACAACTTTAAATATTGAAGATTCTTCTTTCTTTTGCATCTTTCCTGTTGTCATATATCCTATCCCATTCCACCATTGATGAATCAAGGCCAGTGAGGGACACTCGCATCAAGGCATCCAATGTAGCTAATGATAGCTTTGTTCTTCATACATCCTTTATTATGTTTTGTCTTGAGAATCCTCTCTCACAAGAAACTGTACTTGCAGGAATAGTAAGTATTGCCTACCATAAATTTTACATGTTAGGAAAATTTGTATGCAACCCTGTAACATAAAAATTCCTCCATGCATCTTTCATGGATGATCCCTCACAATTAACATGAAGAGTGTCAACAAATGGATACAACTCCTTCAAACAAGCCTCAAAATCAAATGTTGTTTTGTTTCTTCACTTCCATAATAAGGACGTAAGTGTTGAAAAAGTTTTAGAAGCCAATGCTTTGAATTTCATTCTCTTCCCTGAACATCCTCTAAATAATGGCAAGGGCTAAACAACTTTGTTGAGATGAAAAATGCAAGATCAGGGAATCTTCCATTCAAATTCTCTACAAGTGCTTGAACATAATCTTTTGCGAGTTGTTTGCAACTTTCTAGTGAACCTTCAATACAAGGTTTCCATGATTGCTTTTGTATATCAACAAATTCATCATATGCATGCGCAATTGCCACAAATCGTAATTCATGTTTGTGAACAAGCCCCTCCTTATCACAAATTTCTAGAAAGCCAAATTTAGAGGCATCTATAAATTTAGACAAATAACATGTGCCATTTGCAAATTTGTCACTTCTTAAAAACCACCTTTTCAAAGTGTTTACAGTAACATCTGTGGCTACCCCTAAAGCGCTGACATCAATGTACTCTTCCTGGAATTTCTTGTTCAACTTGTTTAATTCACACATTATATCTGCAAGCATGTGTAAACAAAATTGTACTGAAAAGATCCTTGTCTTATCATACCATGAGCTTTTTCTTTCATTTTTCCACAATGTTAATATGGGAGGCATAAGTACAACAAGTTTTTCAATGATTTGTCCCCTTGAAATCTATCTAACTCTGTGGATTTAAAGAGCTTGGAGAGTTTCAAGTTGCATAAGTTCTTGTAGAGCAATAAGCTGACTATTTCTTTTCGTAGAATTTTTCACCCAAGAATATACCTTATTTGTTAATTTCTCAACAAACAAAAATTTAGGTATTTTTTTTTAAGCATCTGATGCGGCTAAAGCTTCACGATGAGCAATGCAATGAACACCTACAAGATTAGGTACATATTTCTTCAAGAAATAAATAAAACCATTTTCATTACCAACCATTGAAGAAGCACCATCTGTGGAAACTCCTATCAATCTTTCTTTTGAAAGACTCCTTGATTCCATTAAATGTTTGATTGCATCATAAGTTGTTTACCCTCTTCCATCAAAAACATTTATGAGCTTTAAAAACTGTGAAATTGGAGGCCCCAATCCTTTTGACTTTAAAAACGTGGCATAAACCACAAGATGCTTTTCTAAGCTACGAATTGTACTTTCATCTAGCATCAATGAAAAAAAGGGCTATCTAGCATTTTTGAAATTTGTAGCTCTTCAAGATATTGAGATATAGCATAAAAGGATTCTTTTGCAGCCATGTGATTTGTATATGATGTATAATCTTTATTCTTTGGCATATTTGGTGTGTGTAAGGACATTGTAAACAAGCAAAGAGATTCATATTTTGATAGTGGTAGATCCTCTTGCACCATCCACTACACTAATTTCATAGTAGATATGACTCTTTCTTTATTCATATCATCAATGCATGCAATGTGTTCTAGATTCTCTTTCTTCTCATTTCCACATATCCACTTTTCCCGTGAGAGTTTATGCATGCTTTAACTAGCATGAACAACTATAGAATCATGTTGCAATGTAGAGCAACCCGTCCCAGTTCCCTATGGCCCCATCGCCTTATGCATTTCACAATATATGCATTTCATAATTGGTTTTCCTTCATGTTTTGCCTCCCTCAACCACTTATACTTAGTTTTCCACGGATCACGAAACTTTCTTCTTACTTTCATTTTTTTGCTTTTGGGTGCTAGGTTCGCCCTCGTGGAATTCTTCATCACATTCTTCATTATGCCCCAGATATCAAATTCTTCATCATGCCCCAAAACATCTAAATCTTCATTTAGATCAAAATCTTGGCCTTCTTTATTAGGCAATGAAACTTGAGATGTAATAAACCATCCAAAGAAATTTTTGATAGAAAGTTGATTCCCTTTTTTTGAAGACATTTTTTGATATATAATAACTATATAATAAAAATGAATTAATTAGTATATGTGAATTTCAATTCATGAATTAAAAACATATTAAAAAATTAATCTTGCACTGATTTCAAGAAAAGATATTAACCAAGGAATATACCTATTTATTCGTTATAACATTTATTAATATGCTTATTAATTCTTTAAAATATTTAATAATTTCTAGTCTAGGTAAAAGTTTTTCAATATTTACAATAAAGTGCCTAATTTTTCTATCTATATGAGTCATCTAATGTTTCAACAAACAAAAAAAACTAATTATTTTATTTGGTTTAAATAGTATTAAAGACATATATAAATATAAAGTTTTTCTAACATATTATATATTATATATATATATACGAATTGACTTACTTTTTTGAGCACTTATGATTCGCATATTATATATATGAATTCATTTTTATTAAAATAATATACAATAAATTGACACACTGTTTTTACATCTTTATTATATAAAAATAAAATGATATTCACGTACATCTTTATTATATAAAAATAAAATGATATTCACGTAGTAATTCATATTTTTCATTTAAATAATGAATTCATTTTCATTGAAAAAAATACCATAAATTGAGTCACTGTTTTCACATCTTTATTATATGAAGGTCAAACTTAGCTTTACAAATGCAGCAAAATATGAGTCAAATGTGCCCACTTTAGACCGTTGGCGTGACCTCAACTGCATAGAGGGCTCCACTTTCAAAGTTTGAATTCAAATTCACACCATGTTCGTTCACAGTGTGAACGTTGGCTTGACCAAAACCTTGTGGTTGTTTATATGAGACCTTGAATAAACGAAGTAAGCCGAGCCGAACGAATTCCAGTAAATCTCTGTGGATTCTCCTGAAGAGGCCTCAATTCAACAGCTGTGGCAAATAAGTCAACCCTTTGAAAGACCAAAATAAATCTTAGTCACAAGTCTCCTACAAGCATTATTATTATTATAAGTCACAAGTCTCTTAGTCAAAATAAATCTTAGTCACAAGTCTCTTACAAGCATTATTATAAGTGCGTCACGAGTCTCCTACAAGCATTATTATTACAAAACAACGGCCAACTTCCCGGCAAAATATTTGGAGACCACAAATTCAAAACCTGCGATAAATACATCAAAAATATAAATCATGTAGAGCTAACAAGAAAATCACAATCAAATTGTTCTTATGTTTCCAATAAAGGAAAAGTTTTATTTAGATATTGTTTCTAAAGTCTTGGAATTCAGTCGCACCTTCTAAGTCTTAAAAGAAGATGTAAACACAGAACGCACGCTCATTGAAAACCTTATGGAAGACCGGGTAACAAGTCTTTTCATTGATATTTTTTTAAAACATAATAAAGCTTTTTTAAATCAGGTAACTTGTAAAATTAAATTTAATTATTTCAATAGCTTTGAATTTATTATAAATTTAAAAACTTAATTTTTTAAAACAATAAAAAAATATAATTTTCCTTTTAAAATAATTACTAAATTTCAATTAAATAAAATCACAACATTTTTTATTATACTCTATCTTAGTAGCATAATTAAGTAGTCAATAAAAGCCCCAGTACAAGGTCCAATAGTAGTACTAGCCCAATTTCTCAAGGCTTTAACTAAATAAGCTAGTTATACTATCCAATGAGTCAAGTTCTCGCGAGTAATATTTTCAAGTTTTGTTCTTGGTGCCATTAGAATAGTGATAGGGTTCATCAACTTATCTAAGGCTAGATTTAGTAAACATATAGGACTTCTATACATGTATCTTTTGATGCAATACTACTTAAAGGGATACCAACAAGGATTATAAGAGCTTCCATTTAGGTGAAACCTCTTGTATTTCATGTATCTATGCTTCCCTTACCATAGTTTAATGTAAATGACAAATTTCTATGCTATTTATAGATGCTAGAACACATCTATAGCTTGGAAAAAAAATTGCTCTAAAACAATGTGCTTAGGAAAGTGCTCTAATATTACTTGTGGTGATATTTATTAGTAAATTGAAATATATAGGGAAAAATACTAAATAGTACTCAAATTTACCATATAAAAGACATTGCAACCAGAATAGATGAATGAAGAACCTAGAGAGCACTAAAATCTATACCATTATTGTTGGAAGTAATGTTCACTTGCCTCTACAAGGACACAACCTGTAATTTGTTGAATGCCAATTACAAATAACTTCATAGGACATCTTTTACATTGCTTCTATATATTTATCTAATACTTACAATTTCCTAAGAACATTCTAGTAGGTGGATGCTTCTAATAAGCTTTCTTACATATATTGGTTTAGCTCTACTGCATTGGTCTTATTTATTAGAGATGACATCCATACATAACAATAATTAGCAACATACTATCTACTGGTGGGTTAGTGCCTCCATTATTCTTTTCAACAAAGACTTTGACAACTAGGCAGTGAAGAGTCATAAATAAACATGTTCATAGAGTAATATTTGGAAATGGAATGAAAAGTAATAAATAGGGTTGGTTGTTTATATAATATAAATAGAGTATAAGAGAAAATTAAAAGGTTATAAATTATAAAAAAAATCAATATTACAGTTTGATTTGATTTAAAAGGATTTGAATCTTGATTTTCATAGTTTACATAATATTTTATCATAAAATAATTACTAATTGAATTAACTTCATGAATTAGTATCTTAATGAACTTTTATGTAATAAATGAAAAAATAAAATAATTATACATATTAATTAAAAAACTAAAAAATTCAGATGATATTTATTGATGTTTTTTTAAGAATGGAGTGAAAGTAAAACTTGTATATCAATACTTTTATATCTTTTTTGTTTCTCTATATTTTTGTTATAAAGATATATATTAATCCAACTTTAATCAATAATCTAATTTACTTATAATTGATATTGTTTCCTTTCTACTTATACAATATCAAATAAACTATACAGAAAAATAACTAAGCAAACCACACAAAATAACAATAAGATATTTCAAAAAAATAACATAATGGCTAGTTATTTCATTAAATAAAATAATTACAATATTGGAACCTTGAGCCTGCTAGGGCACCAACAGTGGAATGGGCTTTCACGGCCAGATATTCTTCTTAGTTCTGATCGAATCGTCGCGCATAAGGTCCGTCTGCACTGTTATTTACCATCGTGGCCTTGCTTTGCATACCCATGCACAATCTTCTGTTTTGGTTGTTCAGCCTTCAACTTCTTTCCTTGAACCAGTCATTATTGGTACCTTCACCCTTGGCTTACTTATGACAGTATTCTTTTCCATAGACCCCTTGGTTTACTTATGACAGTATTCTTTTCGACCGACCAAGTTATTCTAGAAATTTGAATCTTGAATCTCTTAACTTGATAGTTCATATCAAGGCGCCAGTTAAATTGTCACCTGAAAATATATGATAGAATTAATAAAAACAACTGCGGAAAGAATTAATCTTATTCTCTTCTTCCTGGATAGTTTCCAGCTTTGGTCTCCAGCATTGAACTCTGGAATATGTCACTAACAGCTCATACTGTTTCTTCAATTCCCGAGTGTTACAGAGGCCACGCTCATCATCCGCAGAATCCCGACTCACTGCATCGTGCTGTCCATGAGTTATAAGCCTTGCGTCCTCTATAATCTTTGTGATAAAGTCTGGGGACAGTCTAATCCGACGCCCTCCGCCCACGTTGCTGCTCTCTATCTCAAACGGCTGGCAGAGTGCAGACACCCGTTCGACACTGCGCAGGGGACTTGATACACCACCAGTGGAAATGGGTGTAGTCGGTGGTGATATGAAAGAAGCAATCGATAAGAGAGTTAGCTCAGACTGGAAGAACTGGTGGGGCAGAAGGAAATACTTGTTTCCTACCTTCAGTTCATCCTCTTCAGAAAGCGCCGGAGTCTTGTGACCGATGTAGAAGGAGCCGGAATGGCAGACTAAATGTTGAGGGAATTCCTTCATAATTTGGCCGGCAGTCACAGTTTTGTGAAAAATCCCAACATCACCGTCCGAACGAACGAGTTGGATGGTCTTCTTCTCGCTATCCAACGCCATGCAGGACGCATAGATGCCCATACCCTTTTTTTTCAGCAAAGCACAGCATGTAGAAGGAAGGAGCACTTGAGAAATGGAGTACTGTATATAAAACGCAGAACCAGGCAGAAATGGAGTACTGTATATAAAACGCAGAACCAGGCGTAAATACTGTGATTGACTTAGACATACGACGACTTTGACATGATTGATTTGATAGGAATTTTGAATGAAATTTTTCGTCATAAATTGATGAATAGTCCAGTTTCTTCTTCAAAAAGCAGAATGACTAAGAAAAAAAAGTATTCCAGTTCCAACTGGGAGAGTTTTTTTTGACGGGTTGATTTTGTTTATATTAATAGGAAAGTGTTAAAGTGGTCATTTTAACTATTTAATATTATATTTGAATGGGATTTTAAAATTATATAATTTGAATTTTTGTTTGGGTCAAATTTTATGAGATTTTCCAGGTTTGACTTGTCGTTTGAGGAGGTGAAATCTAGGGCAGTTAAATAGTAGCATCTCAGTAGTCAAAGTCATATAGGTTACACTAGTCTTTAGTTAACTGGATTTTTCAGCATGTCACTTCCCCTTAGTACAGGGCAGAAACATCCCATGTCACCTCCCCTTAGTACAGGGCAGAAACATCCCATAACATTTGATCCTGGGTAGCCTTGTTGATGAAGCCCATTCTCAACAGGTGGCCTTGTTGATGAAGCTCATCCTCAATGGTTTGTGCTAGTGAGACTTGACATAATTTGAATATTTTATATTTACAAAATATTTTAAGTTTTTTTTTGATTTGTAGATATTATTCAAATTTAATTAGAATAAGAAATTAGCAATTTTGATGTGTTGAATTTAACATAATTGGATATTTTATAGAGTTTTTAATTTATTTTTACATTAAAAATATAAGTAAATTGATAATTTCATTAAAAACTATAATGAGAAGTTAAAATATTGATCTTATTAAACTACTTTCACCAATCTTAAATTTTTTGTTTTTAATTTTGGAAACTATTATCTATTAAAAAATAATTTTGGATCTTATGGATTGGACAATTTTTACTTAAATCATAGATTTTTAAAATATTTTGGAATTGGAATTTAATGAATTTTGGAATATTTTCAAAATATGCAATCAAATTCAATTTAATCTTATTTTTGTCACAATATCTATAAACTGTCTATTTTTTACCTATTTTTAATATTCAATATTTTTTTATTCTTATACAATCAAAGATACTAATATAAAAATCAAAAGAAAAATTAAAGTTTCAATTATTATCTATTGAAAATAACTTTAGATCTTATAAATAGGTAACATTTTATCTAAATTGCAAATTTTTGAAATATTTTTAATTTTAATAAATTTTAGAATATTTTTAAAATCTGCCATCAAGTTCAACTTACTTAACCTTTATTTTTTATAAATATTTAAAATCTCATTTTCACTCTTTAATATTCAATATTTCTATATTCACTATCAATACACAAACACTGAATTTTAAAAACCAAAAATGCAAAATTAAAGTTTTAGAGAATTGAAAAAATCAAAATTAAAAAAGTTGAATTTGATTCTGAAAATATTCCATGGTCATATTTCAGAAATATATTACCTAGATAAGGATGGCAAACCAAATACTAAATATTAAAAGCAACATGAAAAAGTAAGAATTGAGAGACTACATATTAAAAGCCATTGGAAAAAGTCTAACACCTAGGGACAAATGAAATAGTCACCTTGTTTTTACAAAATGCAGCAAAAAAGGTAAGTCAATTGTGTCCACTTATCGTTGGCGTGACCTGAACTGAATAGAGTGCTCCACTTTCAAAGTTTGAAGTCAAATTCACAAAATATTTATTCACAGTGTGAATGTTGGCTTAACCAAAACTTTGTAGATGTTTATCTGAAACTTTGAATAAACAAAGTACGCCTAGCTGAATGATGATGAATTCCATTACATCTCTCTGTGGGATCTCCCGAAAAGGCCTCAATTCAACATCTGTCACAAATCCATCAATGGTTGAAAGACCAAAATAAATCTATCGTGCATTGAGATTAACAGAGTCACGAGCCTCTTACCTCCTTATTATAAGTGCGTCACGAGCCTCTTACCGCCTTGTTATAACATAACAACAGCGAACTTTCCAGCAAAATGTTTATATGTTTATAGGCAACAAATTCAAAATTTCCGATAAATATGTCAATTAGATATTTTGGTTTCAGAGTTTTGGTGTTTGGATTAAATTTGTAAATAAAAAAATCATGTGTAATTTTTAGAAGTTTTACTATAAATTTATAGATAAAATATATAAGTAATAATATCAAATTCCATGGCCAATTTAATCACTAACTCTAGTCTCGAATTTTAGTATTTAAAATAG
>APFE030117611.1:100943-135020 GCA_000404065.3 Pinus taeda
TAAAATTATATCACCATATTTCAATTAAAATATCAATAAATCTTTTAATGAGACTACCACTAATAACATAATCACTCATTCAATAAACCTGCTTGAGTTGTATGATGTTTTATAAAGAAAATATATAAATGTGATTGAGTTAGAATGTTGTTTTTAAAAGAAAAAATATATACCAATTAAAATTAAGTTCAATGGATTTTAAATTGAGATGTATTATTAAGATAACCTTAAAAGAAATCAATAGTTTAAATACTCAATGAATTAAGTGATTGGAGACAACATTCTGAACATTAAATCAATTTCTGAGGAAGTATTTGAAAGAAACCCAAAACGATATTAGTAATGCAAATGTCAAAATAACTGTAGCGGTGGATAATATAATGAAATGAAGCGAAACACGATTTATATCTAACATGCCAATGTAACTGCAAATGTTGAAGTGTGATTATGAGAAATATCTCACAGAGAGGAGCCCCAACGATCAACACCGCACAAAGTATCTTCAAAAAATAGAATTATATTAAATAATTAAAACAATATTAAAAAGTTGGTTTTATATTGATTATATAAATATAATAAATTTTTTTATTTTACGATAAGCAAATTATTCCTATATCAATTTAACAAATTAATAGTTGGAGAGAATTTCTCACATCTTACTAGGCCTAAGAACTATTTAGAGACTATGAACTAATTTTAAGTAGAGAACTTTGTTATGATTGCGTTTAACTTAATTAAACTTTAGCAACTCATTGCCTCGAATCACATTAACTCAACGAGATAATGAGATAGAATGCTCTAAGTTTGTAGCTAGAGTTTTTTTTGTTTTCTTTTCTTTTTTAATGAAGAGGGTTTATGTCCAGGAGGGAAGAGTTTGCATTAACAAAAGAAAGAATGTACATAATAGAAATAAAGTGTTTACAACAAAGAAAATGATTAACTGAAATAAAATTAGATTTAATAACAGCAACGAGCTACTCAGAATCTCGGTTTAATGACCCTGAATTTTGTAGAGCATAAGTTGCAACAATTTTGAGAAATAAAGAGAGAATGTTGTTATAAAATATATGATAAAAGAAGATATGCATAGCAACAAAGTTCTATATGAAAGGTTGATTTTATTTATGATGAAAAGTACAGCCAAAATCTCGAAAACCAGACTTCTGCGAAAGTTTTTTACTAGTCTCAACACAAAACTACTGCAATGTAAAATTAAATCATATACAATAGCTTGGAAAAAAAGAAATGATGGGAACTGATTGAAATCCTTCAAGAAAATGCAGTTATAGACAACTTATTCTTTGCAAAAAGATAGTTGTTACCACTAGTTTAAGGATAACTAGACCTTCAAACAACATTAAAATTGATTAGAAAAATACAAGATACTTGAGAAATTCCTTGAAAAAATTAATGGAGTCACCCGAATTTTTCTCCCCTTGGTGAAATGAGAGTGTTGTCTTGGTGAAATAAGAGTGTTGTCACCATCAAGATTAGCTTCCAATTTTTTAAAGAAATAAAACCAAAGGACATAATGACAACTTAGAAATTTTATGGCATACCTCTTTTTACCGTTCTCTCTCCCTTGCCTTCATAGATCCAATTCATATTTGAAAGACTTGAAAACATTTTGGGGAAGTTTTGATGCTTAAAAGATTACATTATGTTTTATCTTCTAATCTGAATTTGATTAGAAAGGGGGAGGAAAGGATGCTCTGAAGGCATAATAAAATGAATTGATTTATGAAACTTTATGTTTGATCCTAGTAAGTGGGACCCTTCTTTCCATTAGTTGGGTTTGATAATTCCTTCCTTTTGAGACATGAATGAGGAAAATTTGTAATGATATTCTTTGCCTTATGACAAATGTATGGTATCTAATCGTAATTATAATAATATAATAGACCATGTCACAAAAGAAGTATATTATAATCACATGTGTAACCATTTGAAAACATATGCCACATTATCAAACTTCCCTTTGCGTATGATATCAAGGTACAAAACATATTATCATCATGAAAAGTAAACCCTTCTATTTCCCAAAACACCCTATTCCTCCATAATCATTATAACCCATACATATTAGATGTGCCAAAAAAATATGTTCATGACCAATAGAGGGTCATATGCATGGAAAAAACAAATAATATAAATGAAATGTAGCATCATATATGTATATATATATATATATAAGTGCAGTGAAGTGCCCAGACAAAACTAAATTAGTGATCCGAGTTGGCTCAACTCTTGGATTTAACCAAGATCTTTTGCTTTCATGATGTGATTTAAATTGCAATTAAAATAGCATGAAGGAACATAAATGCATGATGTAAAGAAGAAGGAACATGCCAATCATTAGCAACATAAAAATACAAGACGTTGATAATGGAGTTCGTCTAGGAGGGACTATGTCTCTGGCCCCTGGTGTCAAGATGGTGTAAGCCGTTGCATTAAGTGTTGTCAATAGTGATGATGTACATAAGAGTTGACATTGCTATCATACAAGGAAAACACCCTCACGCAGGAGTGGCTCCAAGAGATTTTCAATACAGGAACTCTCAGTCAAAAAAGGACTCCTATCAGTATGACACAAACTCACGCATGATGATAATGAACATCCTGCCAACATGGCATAAAAGGGATTTCGATGCAATCATACATGGCGACACATGAGTATCCCATCAGCATAATGACAAAGAGATCTCAAATGAAACATGACAAATCATGACAACAAGTACATCCCACAAATGATTCTGCATCACATCAAAAAGGAATCATGAGACAAGTAAGAAGCAAGATCCCACATCAAACATCAAACAAGGATCTGTGCAGCACAATGCATCTCATAGCTAAAAGAAGTACATGAACACATTGCATATACTTCACATCCTAGGGCCATCTAAAGAAGAGGATGTCAAACTACTGAAGTTGGTCGTACCATCAAGCTTGCGGCGTCGAATCTCATGGAATGACTACTCGCACGTTGATTGTTGACACTTGCAGTCCACTTTGAAAAGTGGCCTAAAAAATAGAATGGTCAAATGGAAAATCTGAATGCATCATCAAATTTATGGCATCGAATAGTACAAAATCGACTGTCAAATTTCTGAGTTCTAAGAAAGTGACAATCTGGGGCTTAAGGAATCTTTTAAATTCCCCCTAGATTCCTCAAAGATTCCCTCCTCTGGGTCCTCTAAAAATCTGTTGCTTAGATCAGGAAACTGACTACGTTATCAGGTTCGTGTCACTGAGAAATGTAAGATCAACATAAAATTTGTCCAATTTGGACAATGCAGAAACTTCACCCCCTTGGAAATTTTTCCCAATCATGGTTCTGCCTGCAATAAATGAATAAAAAAAATTACGTCTCGATTTACGTGCACACTCTTGGTTCCTCCATGCTTGGGCATACGAAATGAAGGTTTACATAAATTTTTGAGCAGATTTCCCAAGGTAGACTATTGGTATATTGGCAAAATCGAAATTAGTTGAGGGGTTTGGTGGTCAAAACTTGCCCCTCCCATTTTAATACATTATAGTTTTTTTTTTTTAACTACATGTATATTTATCTTTTAGGGGGGTCAGGTCTGCATTGGGAAACCCGCCCCATAACTCCTACAGACTTGTTGGATGGGTGTATATCCATTGTAGGCGCATTAAATATTTGTTGGCATGTTTGTTTTGGTTTGTTTGACATGGGGCCACTGCATGGTGGCGGGCCAGCCCATGTTGCTAGCGCGGGCTTGATACCCCTGGCCTCTGTAATATGTGGTTGGTACGAGGTTTGGGGGTGTGGCTTGGGTCCACCGAAGGTGGCTCGCCCACCCCATATGTAATATGGTTTAGTGTGTGGAGGGTTCGGTTGGACTAGCGGGGGTCATGGCCCGTTGGTCCTTATTTTAATATAAATTTTGTTAATGTTGTTGCAGTGGGTAGGGGGTCGATGGGGGTCATGGCCCATTGGCCAATTTTAATTTAAAGTTTTTATATGTTGGTTCGGGGGGGTGGCAAGGTTGGTGGCCTGCCACCCCAAAAATATATTCTTTTTAAAAATAGGGGTGTTTTTTCAAATATATAGAAAATAAGGGATATTGGGAAATTTAACGAGGCCACCATTTCGACCATTTTTGGGAGCTAGGTTTCATGCCCGAGATTGGTCAAATTGTAGGACACTTAAACGTGGCCCATAGTCCAACTTTGACCAAAACTTTGACTAGCTTGTTCTCCCTCATACGAGCTCGGATTGACGAACCGTTTGCATCGCTACAATCCGAACAACAAGATCTACGCTCTGATCCTAGTTCGAAAAAATTATGATCACTTTGATTTTCGAGCTTCCATAAGTCCTTTGTCTTGTGTGTGTCTCTAGATCAATTCTCCCCACTGAGGAGCTTTTGGTCCTCCAAAAGCATGAAAAATAATTTGCAACTTTTTTGTACCTTGCCTACATCACAAGCATCCTAGAAAGGTCTCGCTTCCATCTCCTTCACCTTTGTTCTTCGGAGCCTTAAGCGATGAGCTGACACCTGCAACCTCTGCAACCTGTAGTACATTGTTTTTGCAAACTACATGCTTGACTTTCATGACCAACTAATGATCCAAGCATCCCACACTTGCCACAAGTTTATAACACATACTCAATGGTCAAGTTTACATCAAGATGGGCACAATACCCCAGCTACAAAAACAAGGCCAACATATCATTGTTGTTCCAATAAGTGATGGAAAACACATCATCACTGCAACACATGATTTACAAAGATAAGGCCAAACACTATTGTTGCTTTGACAAGTGATGGAAACACAACATCACTTTCAGAGTTTAAGATGCAACTGAAAATAAGACCATACATCATTGTTGCTTAACAAGTGATGGAAACATGTCATCACTTTTACATTTTGAAATGCAACAAATGATTTACAAAAGCACGATCATGACAAGCTAACATATCTAGAAACCATTTTTCACTTATCAATGTGAATGGGTCACTCCTTGTGGCAATTTTTCTTATCGAACAACTACTTCACCTAGTTCATGCACCGACACTTTGTCTTTAAGGCGTTGCTCTGGATGGAGCCTCCAACAAGTGGCCCTTTGATGGCCATTCTTGTCGCAATGATTGCAATAGGTCTTCTTCCTCCATATCTTCTTAACATGTTTCTTTATATGATGTTGAGAGGTTCTTTCCCTCCTCATCTTTGTTTGTGCTACTATTGTTTTCCAACACTTAAAAAATGTATGGTTATGTAATCCACAAAAGGTACATGTTTTTCGATGCCATGTTTTACGCTCATCATTAACAACATGATTATAATCGAAATGAACATTCAAGTATTGAAATTGGTTATACCTTTCTGTGCTGCCTCTGGTATAAGTATGGTGATGAGAGCTTGCCTCAGCTCTTTTCCTGTAATGGGCACTGCCATGGGATGATGGGGATGTTTTCCCATCATTTTCTTTCCTCAACCATTTTGACGATGTCTCAAAAGAATTTGACACCTTCGAGCATTCTCCTTCAGTGTATCTCATGCCTACAAATTGAGGTCTCTTCACAACCTCCAATGGTTGATTTATGCCTTGGTTATTATTACAAATTTCTTTTTCCTCCTTGCACCTCATCTTAGTAAGGATCCTGACATTTGTCCTTGTAATTGGTATCTCCACATCTCCAATAGAAATCATACTATGTGAAGACGAAACCGAAAGAAAATCAACATCTTTTACCTCCTTTGTCGATTTGGAAAGAACTAATGAGGGCTTCTCATCATCTATGGTTGGTGGTTCGTTAGGTTTCTCAGCGTATTCCCCAAATTCCTTTCTGACATACCCAAGTCCTGCCTGACGGGGTAATTCCTCCACTTTGATGGGGTTGACAATGCCTTGGCCATTAATGCCCAAGCCCTTTCCTTCATACCCCATTCTCTTCAACAGTTTGGAGCCAATTCCTGCGGTATGATTTTCAAAAACAGTGAAATCATCATCAAGACACATACATGAATTTATAGAATTACTTTTTACCTCACATGGGTCACGCTACAGTTTTTCCAAGGCCTCGGCATTAGCTTGCAGCTGTCGTAGCAAACTTTGTTTTTCCTCTTTCTCTTCATTTAGAAGAATCTTCAATTGAGCGTTCTCTATTTGAAGACTCTGTTTGTTGTGCTTCAATTCTTCTAGGGCCTCTTCCATGGCTCACAACTGAAGCTGCAATCGCTCCTTTTCCTTTATCTTTTTTTTTGTAGAGTTTCATACATTATTTCCACCCTTTTGGAAATTTTGAGCATGGTCTTGTACATCACTTTTTCATCCTTTATCACTACACGTTCCATTGTTCACGCTTTCAATTCACATCCACACAAAGACCGCTCTAATACCAAACTTGATTCGAGTTGGATCAACTCCCAGATTTAACCAAGATCTTTTGCTTTCATGATGTGATTGAAATTACAACGAAAATAGCATAAAGGAACATAAATGCATGATGTAAAGAAGAAGGAACATGACAATCATCTCTAACACAAAAATAAAAGATGTTGATAATGGATTTCGTTGAGGAGGGACTACGTCTCCGGGCCCCGATGTTAAGATGGTGTAGGTCGCTACATTAACTGTTTTCAATAGTGATGATGTACATAAGAGGTGACGTCACTATCATACAAGGAAAATGCTCTCATGCAGAAGTGGCTCCAAGAGATGTTCCGCTACAGGAAATCTCAGTCAAAAAAAGACTCCTATCAATATGACACAAACTCATGCATGATGAAAATGAACATCCTGCCAACATGCCATAAAAGGGATTTCAATACAATCATACATGGCGACACATGAGTATCCCATCAACATAACGACAAAGGGATCTCAAACGAAACATGATGAGTCATGACAACAAGTACACCCCACAAATGATTCCACATCACATCAAGGAGGAATCGTGAGACAAGTAAGAAGCAAGATCCCACATCAAACATCAAACAGGGGTCTGTGCAGCACAATGCATCTCATAGTGAAAAGAAGTACATGAACCCACTGCATATCCCTCACATATTGGGGCCATCTGAAGAAGAGGATGTCAAACTGCTGACGCTGGCTGTACCATCAAGCTCATGGCGTCGAATCTCATGGAATGACTGCTCGCGCATTGAATGTTGGCACCTGTAATCCACTTTGAAAAGTGGCTGAAAAAATATAATGGTCAAACGGAAAATCTAAATGCACCATCAGATTTGCGGCGTCGAATAGTACAAAATTGACTGTTAAATTTTTGAATTTTGAGAAAGTGGTAATCTGGGGCTTAAGGAATCTTTTAGATTCCCCCTAGATTCCTCAAAGATTCCCTCCTGCGGGTCCTTTGAAAATATGCTACTCAGATCAGGAGACTGACTATGCCATCAAGTTTGTGTCGCTGAGAGGTATAAGATCAACATAAAATTTGTCCAATTTGGACACTGCAAAAATTTCACCCTCCTGGAAATTTCACCCAATAATGGTTCTACCTCCAATAAACTAATCATAAAAAATTACATCTCGATTTCTGTGCGTGATCCTGCTTCCTCCATGCTTGGGGACACTGACGAAATGAAGGCTTATATAAATTTTTGGGCAGATGTCCCAAGGTGGGCCATTGGTAGATTGGTAAAAATAGAAATTAGTTGAGGAGGGGTTCGATGGTCAAACCCTACCCCTCCTGTTTTAATACATTATAGTTTTTTTTTTTTTTTGAAACTGCATGTATATAATTTTTTTTGGGGGGTCATGTCTGCATTGGGTGGCCCACCCCATAACTCCAGCAGACTTGTTGGATGGGCATATATTTGTTGTAGGTGCATTAAATATTTGTTGGCATGTTTTTTTTGGTTTGTTTGACATGGGGTCGCCACATGGTGGTGGCCCAGCCCACATGGCTAGTGCAGGCTCGATACCCTCTGACCTCCATAACATGTGGTTGGTACGAGGTTTGGGGGTGTGGGCCAGGTCCATTGGAGGTGGCCCACCCACCCCATATGTAATATGGTTTAGTGTGTGGAGGGTTCGGTTGGACTGGTGGGGGTCATGGCCCGTTGGTCCTTATTTTAATACAAATTTTGTTAATGTTGTTGTCTTGGGTTGGGGTCTGATGGGGGTCATGGCTCGTCAATCAATTTTAATTTAAAATTTTTATATGTTGGTTGGGAGGGGTGGCGAGGTTGGTGGTTCGCCACCCCAAAAAATATATTCTTTTTGAAAATACGAGTGTTTTTTCAAATATTTAGAAATCAAGGGATATTGGGCAGTTTAATGAGGCCACAATTTCGACCATTTTCAGGAGCTAGGTTTCATGCCCCGAGGTCGATCAAATTGTAGGACACTTAAACCTGGCCCACAGTCCAACTTTGACCAAAACTTTGACTGGCTCATTCACCCTCGTACGAGCTTGGATTGATGAATCGTTTGCACCGCTGCGATCAGGACGACAACATCTATGCTCTGGTCCTAGTTCGAAAGAATTATGATCACTTTACTTTTCAAGCTTCCATAAGCCCTCTTTCTCCTGTGCGTCTCTGGAGCCACCTGGATCAATTAGTATCATCATTTTCCCGTGTATATCAATGAGAAATTAGTAGAAACTCAATAACATCCATAAGTGTATCAAAATTGTACTACAAGCATCCATAATTTGTTATTTTGGCTTGTGTATGGAGCACTTTCTACCTACTTCTGTTTTTGACGAGGGTGGGATGTGATAGAATGGGAAGAACCATGTGAAGAATCAAAGAGAATGACTTGGGATTTTTTCATTTTATCACTTGTGTTAGGTTGAGGAATAGTTGGATGCTTGGGGAATTGACCAACTGGGTTGGAAAGTCTAGTGGTTTGCTTGAAAACCTGGGACGTAGATGGAGGATGTTGACTTGCACGTGTAGAAGGTTATGGTCTTGCCAGTGGTGAATGTACAAATACAGGAAGTGGCCATCTATAAGTGATAAGAGACATTTGCTTTGGTAGAAGGGAGCAATGAAGTGGTAGGCCAACCTTGAATAAAGTTCAAAGGATGTGTTGGAATTGTGCTTTTCCAACCATCATTGTGAGGAATAGCAAGTGGAGTAGACACATGTGGTGGCACAGGGATGTCAATGTTTAGTGCATGATGAATAGGGGGTTGTTGAAGTTGAGCCATAGGATGAGGGATAGTCTAGCCTAAAAGGCTAACTACGCAAGTTTGAAGAAACTACCTTACTCTTTTGAGTCTGCATCAAAATGAATTAGCACTTTGAGCCTCCTGTCCCTCCTATTTACCAAATTTCCATATTTATTCCCTCTCCCTTTACCTTTGTTTATGTTAAAGAAGATCATATTGAACATGCATTCAGAAAAGTTACTCACATTTAATAAATAATATGCAATTCATCATTAAAAAATCAATAAATCATTTGAGATTTAAAGAACAAGAACTAACAGTAGGGAATGACATTATGAGGGGAAGGGAGTTGCATTGGTGGGTTGTCGAAAACAATTTGTGTGAAAACAAAAAGAATTAAAAATACCTCTTTTTATTTATCAAGTAAGCACTAGAGGGATAAACATATAACGAAAATTCAGAGGTCGGGAAATTCTATCAGATAAATCATCTTTTGAAATTCATAGATGTAGAGCCAGGGTGATCTTTCTTTGCAGACACATAGGGTTTTTGTAAAATGAAAGATATTTTTTTGTTTTACTATGTTAGCAAAGCCAATTTAAAAATAAATGACAACTATGGGAAATATATGACATATTTTCAACATAAAACATAATATGTGTGACAAATAGTAAACTAATTTTAAAATGATGATGTATAATCAAAAGTCACACTTAAATCCCTCATTTTATAGTGACCAAAACAACACTCATATGTATGCATTTGCATATGCATTTGGCAGAGGTGTAACATATCTATATGTAATGTCAATCTGCTTCAATAATAGGAATGTGGGTTTTATAAACAAAAATCTTATCGAACGTGGCAAACAAATCAAACATCTTGTGCATGGCAATGCCTGTGGTTTTTTCCCAAGATAATGTTGTCTCAAAGGCTCCCACGAACAAAAATATTTGGCTAACTAATTAGCAGGTTAAGGTTTTGATAATTAAAATTTGTATAAGGAAAACATTTTAATGTTAACTATAGTTTAACAAATCAAAGTGATAATTTCCAAAACTAATTCGCCTTCGAGAGAAGTTGATAATGCAAATAATGTATGTCATATTAACAATACATGCAACAACATATGGAGCATAAGAAATCCAAACTTTAAAAGATTGGAAAGTTTGAAATTTTGGATCATAAACCTTGAGGTACTTCCCACAATAATGTGCTTAATTTTAAAATGAAACCAAGAATTTCAGGTGCCATGTGGCTGTGCAAATCCTCAAGGGAGGTTCACCAATAATGTGCAAGGTTTAAAAACATAAGAAAACAAAACAATCTACATGAATGTATTCTTGAATAGATAGGGAATGGTAAGTTATTTTAATGATACAAGAGGACCCTTTTTACTTTTTATTGACTCGATAATTATTGACAGATAGAAGTGTGTTTCAGATTGAAGACAACCACACCAAGCAACTGAAATTGAGAGTTGGAAACAGGAACAACGTGGGGAGAACTAGTTCATAATAACTTCTTATTTGGTAAGTAAGAAGACCATTTAGAAAAAAAAAATACCTGGTAACTTGAAAAACTCAAGGAACAAAACTTCAATTGCCACTCACAACATTCAAATTTCAGCGTGTTTTTGTAACCACCCCATCCCACATTTACCCACTTTAGAAAGCTCTCCAAATAAACATGAGTTGAGAGCTACTATGACATGACCCAAAAAATAAGTTCTAGTTATGGAAGTGGGGTCTACTAATCGAAAATTTACTAAAATCTCACAAGGACACCAGATCACCTAGGTGTTAGGACAACAACCACCAGTGATCATACCCTAGCCTATAACTTGTTTTCAACTAAGCTCTCAACCCAGTCATTT
Source organism: Pinus taeda (assembly GCA_000404065.3). Classification (NCBI taxonomy): domain Eukaryota; kingdom Viridiplantae; phylum Streptophyta; class Pinopsida; order Pinales; family Pinaceae; genus Pinus; species Pinus taeda. Next base: position 111,933 of record APFE030117611.1, read on the forward strand.
GCATAACACACTATGAGTATGGTTGGGAAGCTCCAATCACATGCATAGGCCTCCTTCCATGCAGTTGTAGCTTAATTTTTCCAATTCCATGCATGCAACCGCAAAATCAATGCCACATTTTTAGGGATAACCTACAATCCATTGCCCAAAATTACCCAGAACTTTCCATAATCAATTCTAAGGTGTCGACAAGTCTATATGATAAGTGTTAAGGTTAGATATTGCTTATAAGTTTGTAAACACATGAGAACATTTTGTCAAATACATGGTAAACATAGTAACTATAGGTCACGAATGCATATTTTGTCTTCTTAACTTCACCAAGGAATCACCAAGAAGGCTCAATGCCCTATCAAACTAGTTGCAACAACACTTGTAAGTCCATGCATTCACATAACCATTAAATTACTTATCAAATCATGAATAGGATCCATAACTAGAGCACACCATTTAACCGGGCCTATAACTAGGATATAACAAGAATGAGTCCATGACAAACTAGTCATAGAATCAAAACAATACCCAATACATGTGCTCATTGATCACAATAAAAAGATAACTCATATTAGCATATGCAAATGCTAAAAAAGTGAGGGACTTCCACATAACCTCAACCACAGAGGGCTGAATGAAATCTCTCTTTCATACAATCACCCCCGTGCCATATTCCAGGCATGAATGTGGCATCATATGGGTTAAACCAAAATAGAACCAACTAGGGATTCTAGAGGCCAAACCACCTCAACCCTCAACCACAGTGATTTCACCTAAACCAGTTCAGAAATCACTAACACGAAAATAATATCGGATGCCTCCAAATTTCTTAACCATAGCTAGAGGGATTTTCCTATCTCCACCTAACTATCAGAGATCCAGGAGAAAGCCCATCTCCACCCTTAACACTCGGGAATTTTCCTTTGACCACCTCACTAGGATCCAAACTCACTAGCCATCCAAATCTTAAACCAAAAAAAGGAACCTAAAACACCATGGCTACCCAGGAAATGGCAAGGAAAGGCTTAAAACCCCTACCAATCCAAGAAAATCCCATGTCAATGATAGTAAAATAACCATGTAAACCAAATGCATGTACCATGTATCCAAATATCAGTAACGAAATCACACATGCAATGTGTTATCTGCAAATTCCTCCTATTGTACCTATGCTTCCAAACTTTCCTTGTGCTCCATTGTTTTCCTTTTACTTGTCCTTTGTGCTCTTGTGTCCAAGTGCTTCCTCTCTCTTCTCTTAGATCTTTATTTCCGAAAGTGATCAAAATCTAGAACTAAAAAAATTTGGCAACGATATCTCTAATGCCCTTTTATCATTCATTTCTAGTGTATATTCCTTTCATTTTTCTCTTTCTCTTCATTTTCATTATTGGGTGAATGCATGATGGGTTACACTTTTGGTCCAAATGTGGCAACAAAATTTTAAGTTTTTCCTCTTTTATTGAATTGAAGTCATCAAAATTCATATAAGAATTGTGAATTTTGATTTGGAGTAAAAATAGAATATGTGGAGAAATAGGTTGTTGTCCTAATGATAGTTTTTTACATAATATTTAGTGTCATATAATCTCTCAATTTTCCATTAAATGCATTACTTGTCCTTGTAAATTTTTGCACATCTTAAGAGGTATGTGTGTGTTCACATAGTATAACTCAGTCTAATATGTGTAATTTTAATATTATTATATATATATATATATATATATATCTATATATATATATATATATATATATATATATATATATATATATATATATATATATATTATATATATATATATATATTATATATATATATATATATATATATATAATATATATATATAGCATGATATACATGGAGAGAACTAGTTTTTCATATTATAAATTTATTTTTTTATGCAAAAATATATTTTTTATTATTTTTCGAAGTTGGCAAAGTAATATTTCAGTTGCATTTTGGAGCAACCTATGTTTGCGTAAGCTTTTTTTTAACTCTTTAAATAAATTGAAAGAACAAGAGTGTCATTTTTAAGATGACTCATATATGAGGATAGTGGTATTTTTTGAAATTTTTTCATTGTGTCTATTTTATGTTATTGATTTTTTATTCAACCCCTTTGAATCTGTCCAAAAAAAATTCAAGGGTTATGTTTAAAATAAATTAGATGAAAATATCATATGAATTCAAAAAGTGTCAAACCCATATGCCATTGAATAGAGGATTCTTTCACGAATCCAACATGATCAACTCCAACACTTAAGGATAAATTCTGCCCTAAATCCACTAGGGTACTGTTGTCTTTGCGACAACAACTCTCCAATATTTTTTCCTATGTCAATTTTGGAGCCTACACAAACTATCATTTCAAGCCCCCATGTGTCGTCATGTGGTTTGATTTGATATTTGTGTGTTTTCTCCTATTTTTGCATCTTCCTAAGTTAATGTGTCTTTGACATCATCACTTAACCATTAGAAGTGTTTGAGTTAGTAAGTTTATGGTTAGGTGAATTCACAATCTGTCTTGACTTAGAAACTTGCCTTCTAGCCATGCACACACTCAAAAATCACATAAAAGAAGAAAAATAAATAAAAATCAATAAAATCTCTCACAAAATCCAAAAGTGCACTTTGAGTTGATGAAGGCTCACACTTGAGGTGAGCACACTCCTTCAGGTTGAAGAACTGTGCCCTACCTGGGCACATTCATTTAGGTTGAACAAGTGTGCCCTACCTGGGTGCACTCCTTCGTGTCGAAGACATGCGCCCTATCCAGTTGCATGCATGACCCAACTTGTTATATGAGGGTGCACTCCTATAAATTAAGAACCCTCTTAATTCATTTTAACTAATCCTTTCATGTTAAGACAAGTGGCACTCATGCATGAATCCATTTTTCACGTCAATTTCATTAACTAAAATCATTTAATCATTATTTACATCATCATTTCATCTGAATTGAGGGCACAACTAGAGAATCAAGAAGCCCTTCATCAAGCAGTGCAACAAGTTTGCATGCTCAACATTTTACCATTTTTCATGATTCCATTGTCAAATCTTGGCTTGTTCACTGTGAATCACTTTTTTTGCAGTTTGTTTGTTGGTGTTTTAGTTGAAAATTCATCTTGCAAGTGTTAATCCACTGTCGCATGAAAGAGACTTTTCACATTTTTGAGACCTTCCATCTTCCACCATGCATGTGACAACAACTATAAAGCCTTGCAGATCATTCTTCTCCTCATCTGATCATCAAATTCTATTGTGTAAACTTGTTTATGAGCTTTTAGCAAGAATAGCACACTCTTTGAGCTCGAAGCTCCTTTAGCCTTAAAAATTGTGCCATGTTTAACCTAGTTTTCTTCTTGAGCACATGGGCACATCACGAAGACACCAAGCCTTTCCCTTTGACCCTTCAGAGTGCTAAAGTGTGCACTCTTTGTCTTAGGGTGCATAGGCGCATCACGAAGGAACAAGGCTCCATCAATTCAGCCCTTCGACATGTGACAGTATGCTCTCCTCTACCTTGAGTGCATAAGCACTCTTTGAAGACCTGAATCTTTGTGTTCTTAATCCATCATTCCTTCGGAGAGCGACAGTACACACTACTTGTCTCCTTAGGTGCATGGGTGCATAGGGAAAACTTGAAGGTCATTTTCCCATTCCTTCAACCCTTTAGGGTGCTATAGTGCACCCTGACTTATTTTTGCCTCTTTCTTGAGTGCACTACAAAGCCCCAAATGACCATGCATGTCCCTTCGTGCTTTGAAATTGTGCCCTCCTATTTTTCATGTGTATGTGTGCTCGCATGCAAGTTATTTTTGGTTTTTGTTATTATTTTTTCATGATCTATCATTCACAATGACTCTTTGAATGTGATTTACAAGTATTTCTGCATAATTAGTTGTTTTAAGTTGATCTTATTGTCATGAGTGTGACTCCACAAATAGGTGCCCATGCTACAAGTGTCAAACAATTTCCATCATTTGTTGGAGACATTCTGCCTCGAAAAGTAGCCTCTAGAGAACTTTCAGAAGAAAACACTAATGAGGCTGTCGAAATTGCAAAGCCAAGTATTCCTATATATGCAAACACTCACTGTTTTGTTGACAAGACTATAGAGGTTACTTGGAGAAAGATCTACAACACATTCATGCAATAGAAATTTCCTAAGGACTTAGAAGATGTGCATGTATACATAAACATTAAGAGGTCCAAGAGACACAATATCGCATGTAGATTCCCAGTCATGTCATGCGTTGAAGCTATTGAATGGATTATCACACACATGGATTACTCCCACCTTGTGCTTCACAGTGAGAGTGGCGATCATCTTGCCACCTATTATGGTGAGGATATGCAGACATACTATAAGATGCTCAAGCCCATTGAGTATGGAAATGACAACTTCTATGTGAAATGGGCTACTCTCGACATAACTAATGTTATCAAACAATGGTGTCAAGAACTTGCCAAGTTCCACCATTGCCCATAGGCAATTTATCCGACAAAATATTAAGAGATGTATCATTATTATATGGCTATGTACTGTTGGATGTTTGATCTTAAGAAGGCTGAGGTGTTCTAATATGGATATATATGTTAAATCTGGTGGTGACACATGGTAAAGATTTCAATTGGGCAGATATGTTATCATAAGAATTACAACATTTGGTGGGGCAGGTGAAAGAATATTTACAGGCAAATCAAGCTATAGAATTCTACAAGTTTGCATATCTCCTGGATGGAACCTATGCACGGTATGCGTTCTTAAAACTATATTGGAACTAGACTCATAAAGAGAAGTTCCCAGTTTATTTCCACTACATGGTGTTATCAAAAGGAAGCTTTTGAGGCGTATATGAAAAATTGGTCAAACACTTCTTTGCAACTATTTTTCATTTGATATTCGACATTGATCTGCCATGCATGAAAGATCAAGTGGAAGAGTCACTTCAAGATATCACATACTAGTTTGCAGCTCCTGAGAGCACATATATCAGATGCTTCAAATGTCAAAAAAATCCTCATCTTATGTCGCGATATGTGACAAACAAGGTGGACATGCAAGAGGTGGAAAATCAATTGGAGAAGGGGTTGTCAGGAATTATTCACATGAGGAAGAAATCCCTTTGGCCTATATTTCCATTAAGGATCAAATTGCATGAATTAAATATTCGCAAGGCATTAGCAGTCGAGATCAAAGAGTTGAACCACCTACAATTCACTACCAAGGAATTCCATGCATATTATCCTAGGTGAATTGTTAGTCATCATTGTCAAAGGATCATACATAACATGCGGTGTTCATCAATATGCAGAACAGAAGATGAAAAGATAAAGAATTGGTATAATGCTAGAATAAAAAAACATCCAACCATGGAGCCCAGTTCACCCCACGATCGATTAGCTCATGACTTGTGGGAGCAGGAGCAGGAGCCAGAGGAGGAGGAACCAACACCTCAAGTAAAGAAGTTAGATCCGAGGAAAAGGATTAGGTATTAATCAGCTGAGAGTAGTAGGAAATGGAAGGTAAGTCCTTTAAATACATGAGTTACACAAACAGAGCTAGAGAGGTGAGAATGGGAAGAAGAAGAATAAGAAGAAGGGGAGGAGATCACGAATCAGGATGAGTTGCTTGAAAAGAAACAAGTAGAAGAAGAAGAGAGGAGACAAATAGAGGAAGAACAACAAAGGCACCCTCAAGAGGAGAAAGTAGCATAGAGGTTGGACGAAAAATTGACCCGAGAGCTAGAGGAGGAGAATTTAGAGGAAGAATATACCATTCAGCCCATGGATGTTGAGCCCAATACTCTAGGTGAACAACCACTCACAGGAGGTTATCCTCCATTCATAGATATGGGGATTACACCTCCACCAGCATACCTAGTCATAGATGTTTGCAATGTAAAATTTGATCAAATAAAGAAGAGGATCATGTAGCAAAGGCGTAGATACTTCCCACAGGATCCTCAGAATCTAGTCTAAGTATGAACGGAAAAGGTGATCACCTCTAGCACTAGAAGGACTCCAAGGGTGTTCATGGTGGAAAATGTTGCATTTGCCACAGCAGCACAGGATAACTTAGAGACTTGTTGAATGAGAATGCTAGGTTGAGAATAGAACTTGCTAAGATGAAGCAAAAAGTAGAACATATTGCAGCAGAGAACCAATGGTTCTCATCACAAAACTCCAATACGGTAGAATGGAAATCAACCATGCTAGATTAATTGGGACTAATGGAGGTCACTATGGCACATATATATGATGAGATGATACTTATAAAGCAAGTCATGGCTCCTCTAACTGGAATTTAGAAGAATGCATAGGAAGTGGTGAAACTCCTGAAGATATTGACTAGAGTAGTTGACCAGATGCGTGAGTGGACTGCCAAATATCCAGATGCTTCGCAACACTTGGAAAATAAGGATAAGATTGCCGTAGAAATTGACAGAGTGCAATTGAGACTCCACCTACATAACTATTCGCATCTCACAGCACAGTCAGTTAACACCATCGTTTCCTATAAATAGCTACATAATGGGTTTGAGTCTCTTACACATAAACATGGAACGTCCACCATCAAATCTCTTAAAGCAATCAAAGGAAGGGAAGTCATCTTTCAAGAGATTAGGGATTACATTGAACAAATCAAGCAACATAACAGGAAGGCTGGAGGTAACCAAGGAAATTATTCAGCAGTATTCCTTTGCACCAGTAAAAGTGCACATGAAGCTTTCATGGATGTGGAATAATGTGTAATCAAACTCCAAGAACATAATGAGAGATGAATTGGAGGTGAAGGTGCACTACAAAGGGGACTTGCCAATCTGGGTTGAAGCCATCACAAAGGAGTTCATATAATGCCACCCTTACATAAAAAGTGAACTCCATGAAGGAGAAAATGATGTATTCATTTGATGAGTTTTGTCTTTTAGCAGTTTTGCCTTATTAAGCCATCGTCTCATTTTTAAATTTTCTTATGTGGTAAATGCTATGTAGTGAAGTCCAAGGGAAAAATATGGAATATGAAAAGACACACACTATAATGTAATGAGTCATATTAGAATATGAATAGTCATAGGAAATTAAGAGTCATGAGGAAGATCAATATTTGTTGTGTTTGTTATAAATAGCTCATCATAACTCAAATAAGGGGTTTTTTGCTAGGCTTTTGGAGGCCTAACCTTGGCTTCTCTTGTACTACATAGGAGAGAATATTCTTTAGAGAAGCAAGGTGTGGCTTCATCTTCCACTATTGGATACAATTATTCAATCATGAAACAGTATACGTGGGATCTTACACTTATAATCAAAAGCCCAATGAGTCAGCATTCCTCCATACATGTATCATAGATGTAGTTGGACTATTATGGTTATGCGTATGGTATATGTTTCTTTATCCATATACTACGTTAATGAACTATTTTGTTTCTTAGCTATGGCTATTATTAAATGAATGATGTTATTCTTTAATGATTTTTTCTTTCTATGTGGACTAATCTACAGGTACCCAACAAATCTTTCTCTTTATCCCTGGGTCCCCCTTTAAGATATTATTATTAATTTTCTAACCGGGGGCTCGTTTCTCTTTCTAGCCATGTAAGTCTCCCTCATACACCTAACATTGGGAGTCTCACAAAGCTCACATTCTTGTCGAATAAAAAAGGCATTGTGTTCTCTTATGTGTGATTGTAACCAAGAAATTTCTTACCATTCCAACAGTGATCGGGTCATATGACCAGATGGGACTCCTACACCAAACGATGTGAGGTCTAATTGAGACTTCACATTGGGGAGATACCATTACAATGTTGGAAGAATCCAACACCTTCAACAGGTAAAAATGGGTTGTAGAGGAATTTGTAGAATAGGTGTTGAAATTGTGATTTTTAGGACCTCGGGAGCTCTATCGAGTGCTTAAACTCAAAATTCAAATTTCTCGATTGAGTGTTAAAGAAACCCTTGATTGATTCGTATAGGTGGTTAACTAGTAGCTAGATTGAGCCATTAAAAGGCTACCCACCACCAACCACCTACCAACTTTTATTAATATTATTTATGTAAAATGCTACGTCTTAAGGGTTTGATCGAGCCTATAGCTCAATGGAGCCACCATTGTCAACCCAGGAAAAAAATAAAATAGTCTAAATTCGAATGTAAAAACATAACAAAAAACATTCATTCACAGAGAAATATCATAGCATGAAAATTATACAAGGATTCATAGAAAACATGGTAAATTGGAGATTTGGATCGACAAAAAGAAATAAATTTCCATCCAAAGAGGAAATGCAAGAAAAATCTAGAGAAAGGATGAGAAAAAGATGACATACATTGAGAGAATAAGAATATTATGGAATTCAAGAAATTCATGCTAATACAGTGATCCGAGTGGATATTGGTGGTCACCCACCTATTCCACTTAGACCCCCACCATTGTTTCTTGTAGTTTCCTTAATTATAGCACAATTTACTACTTTTGGCAATTTTTAGAGTCATAAACTTCCGAAGCCATTTTGAGAGCCTAAATGATGTTTTTTTTGGGAAAATAGAGAGACTAGAAAATTCCAAGTCTAATTTTCATATATTTTTTTGGACTCCTCTTGGAGATCTTCGAAATGAGGTATTATGATAGCCAAATGGAGATTGTATGTCAAAGTTAAGACCTTGGGAAGTTGATGTTCCAAGTAGCCCCAATGGAACCTACAAGTGTTTGGCGTTTCATCTCCTAGGGTTAATTTTTTTGATGTTTAAGGTTTCCCATTGTTTCTTAATGATAAAAAGGCCTCTAAGCCTCATTGTAACATAGTTCAGAAGGCATGTAGCCGCCACATCTCTTCTCATAGATAAGCTACCATTACTTGAGCTAGTTTATTTTCCTTTTTGCAAGTAAACAAAATTTAGCACTTTTTTAAGCCGAAGGGTTAGCTCAACTGGTTGATTCCTCGTTGTTAAGTACCTTGTTGATTGGGAGGTCACATGGTCAATTCTCCTTGATGCCCTTCGGGTTAGGCCTTGTTATTTTGGTCACCGAGCTTTAAAAGACTCCCTTTGGGGTTGATTTTCCCAGATTTTTCTAAGGAAAAAAAATAAAAAATAAATAAAAATAAAAATAAAAATAAAAATAAAAAATAAAAAATAAAAATAAAAAAATTACCACTTTTTTATTTGATGAATTAAAGTTTGGTTTCTATTGTGAACACTCTCTCTCTCTCTCTCTCTCTCTCTCTCTCTCTCTCTCTCTCTATATATATATATATATATATATATATATATATATTATATATATATATATATATATATTTTCATTTTGTTCCTACATAAATTTGGATCATATATGTAATTCAAATTGTCTCACTTCTCATATTACTTGCTCCATATTGTATGCATTAGGAAATATGATTGAAAACCATAACCAAATCAAGAATGAAACAATAAAACTAAGAGAAAATAAGCATTGAAAGTAATACCATGTAGTTAAAAATTCAGAGGTAACAACAACTAAATAAAACCACTTGAAACCATGCAAATTATTGAAAACTACTTGAAACCATGGTTTATTGGAATTTTTTGAAACCACTTGAATTCATGCAAATTATGAACCACCTTCGAATAGTAATGGTTTTGGATAACCCGCAAAAACTAAGGATGTTATTTAATCAAAGAAAACCATTGTAACACAATTTCCATATATTATTTACATGAATTACAAATCATGTCAATTTTTGACAAGAGGGATTAGCAAAAATGGTTGTCACATAGGTGCTCCAAAACCTATAAACATTAGTTTGATTAATTCTTGATATCATTGTAGGATTTAAAAGAGAGAAAGTGTGTAAAGATATAGAAGAAGAAATAATATCCTTCCTTCCAATGTGCATGTTGAGAAGAAATTCTTTGTTAAACATATATAACAACATTAATTTTTCATAACATTCTTTCTTTTTCCGAAGAAGAAAATTCATAATTTATATTGATGAGAAATTACATGCTGTTGATGCCCATAGGCATATGTTGTATTGTGGTTGGTCGCCACTGTTCAAAAAGCAAAAAAAAATAAAAAAAAATACATAAGGTTCCCATAGGGATACTGAGTAAGGTTCTGAGTCCATCATAAAAGTGCGTAGTTGATATACATGAGTTCATTACTGTAATATACTGTGATATATACAAATATAAACAAAATATTTGGTTCTTCAAAATTGTTGATATTGAGGCCATTGCCTCACTGAAGTGGTCAATCTATATATGGTCTGTGATAATATCTGTACGTCCCCGTAGGAGAAAATTCCTCGATCATCCAATCGCCTAGAGGACGATCCGCCGCTTCTTTCAAGAGTCGGTCATCAATTGAATTTCTTTCCCTGTAGATATGAGAAACAATTATCTGGTCAAAAAAAGTTTTGAAAAAAATAATTTCTTCCAAGATATGTTTCAAAGAATATGCATGACAATTGGACTTGTTGTTAAACCAATCAACCACAGTCTTTGAATCACCAAATATTTGAATTTGTTGGCAGTTTTTGGTCATGGAAAAATATATAAGATGACACAGTGTTATCAGTTCTGCATGGTTGTTTGTTCCGGGGCCAAGTCCTGAGCAAATTTGGAAGTAATGTGTGTCAGATAGATGAAGGAGGATGCCACCACCGCATCCTTGTCGTTGGGTCGCCCCATTAAAATATGTCCACGGCACATCTCTGTTTATTTTCTCTGGGGTGATGCGCTTGGGCTGTGTCTGATTTATGACATCAGGTATCTCTGCATATGCCACGCAGATGATGGGGGGGAGGAGGTTCCAATTAACAGTACTGTTCTAAAAAATGATCGCATTCCTTCGGATCCAAATATACCAGGCAACCAAAAGGGGGAGATTCCGGGGCTTTTCTATCGCCACTGAGTTCTACCATAGATCCCACGCCGATTGTATATCCACCCCCTACCAGTCCGCATTAATGTTAAGAGCTTGAATGATTTGTGCCCAAATATCTCTGGTGGTCGAACAGGTAAGGAATAAATGGAGGGTTGATTCTTCCGCTTGCCTACACAAAACACACCAAGTTGGGCCTGCGAAGGATATTTTCATAAGATTTGATCCAGTGGAGATTTTGTTCTTCAGAATATTCCACATTAGTAGTCTGGTTCTTGGCTGGGCCTGCAGACGCCAAATAGAGGACCACCATCTTTTGTGGCTGTCCGAATTTTTAGCTTCAATCAATTTGTGGTATCCCAGCTTTGGCGAGTATAGTCCCGTTTTGGATATGGCCTAGATGAGCTCATCCTTAGCATCCCTTAATCTAATATGGGACTCGATTAAGACCTGTATGTATGACTTCCATTCTTCGTTCCACTCATATGTCAAGTTCCACTACCGATCAGTTAACCAGGTGAGTAAATTGTAGGGTGCTGCTGATCTCCAATCTGAGAAAGAAATTTTATGCCTATGTTGTTTAAATGGAGAACCAGCCCTTATGGTAGATTGTGGGCATTCCCAGAACTTGGCCATGGATCAATACTAATGTGGAAAGATGAGCCATTTCCGATGCGCCATAAGAGGCTATCTCTGATAAGAGGCATGGCATTCAGAGTGGCCTTCCAAATTGCAGAGATACCCTGTCTGTTCCAATTTTGCCGACGAATCCAGTCTGTGATGGTCAATGGCCAAATATACTTGTGATGGGTGACTTCCGCCCAGAGACTATTCTGTTTTAATAATAGCCATCCCTGTTTGGCTGCCAAATCTTGTGCAAATTCCGAGAGTGATTTTAAGCCCCACCCCCCCCCCCCCCCCCCACACTTTTTGGGAGTAGCGATCTTGGACCATTTAGCCCAAGCAAAGATATTTCCTTTTTTGTTGCCATTCCAGAGGAATATATTACAAGTTTGTTGTATTCTGTGAATAATTCCTCTGGGAATCCAGGAGAGAGACATCCAGTACACTGGGGTGGCTTCAAGAACAAATTTTATAAGCATAAGCTTGCCTGCTTTAGAAAGGAGCCTATGGTGCCAGCAATTGATCCTCTTTTCAATTTTAGTGATAAGCCAAGTCCAGTTCTCGATCTTGTATCCATCTGGTTTTAATCGGAAGCCCAGATATTTAATGCCTTCCAAAAGATTTGTTTCCTAGAAGGGGAATTTCTAGTTTGCAAGCTGAGTTTCCTGATTTGTACACCCCGAGAGGGACATAGAGGATTTCCCCCTGTTAATCTCCATACCCGTAGCACTACAAAAAAGCTGTAGGATCTCATTGAGTGCGGTGGAGTCCCGGACACTCCCATTTATGAAAATAAGAATATCATATACAAAAAGAAGATGAGTGAGAAAATAGTGCTCCATAATTTTGAGGCCACTGATACACCCATTCCTTTTGGCGGATGTGATGAGCCTGCTCAGACCTTCCATAACAAGCAGGAAGAGGAGTGGGGATAACGAACATCCTTGTCTGATTCCTCTGTCAATGTTAAAAGGTGCTGAGGCCGAGCCATTGATGAGAATAGCGAAGGAGACGAAAGAGAGACATCCCATAATCCAAGCGATAAAATAGGGTGGAAGCCCAAGTGAGTGAGGATCATCTTTAAGTAGAGCCAATTTACTTTGTCAAAGGCCTTTGTTAAATCAATCTTGAGGGATATACCTTTCAGGTTCTTGTGCTTGATGGAGTGTAGAGCTTCCTGGGTGGTGCCAATGGCCTCTTGTATGCGACAGTGGTGGAGGAAAGAAAATTGTTCTAAAGAGATGTGTGTAGATAGGATGGGCTTGATACGGTCAGCAACGATCTTGGATATGATTTTGTAGAGACAGTTGCATAGATAAATAGGTTGGAAGTCATTGTAGGACGATGGGGCATCCGATTTAGGGATCAAGGCAATGAAGGTGTGGTTCATAGGGGGATGAATGAGCCTGGTGATCTTGCTCTCTTCAATAACAGCCAACAGGTCCTCCCCCAACAGTTCATAAAAGGCCAAATAGAACTCCACTAGCCACCCATCCGGACTTGGGCTCTTATCTTTTTTGAACCACTTTAGTGTTCCTTTCAATTCCTGCAATGTGACCAGTTGTGTAAGGTCCTCAAAATCCTCCTGCTCAACAAATCTAGGAAAGTGGCCAGCCAGGTTGATGATATCTGGAAGATTTATGGCTGCCGGGGCAGTGAATTGCCTTTTGATATGTGATACACCCAATCTAGCGAGTTGTTGGTGAGTCGTTGCCCAGCCATCCGGTTCACAAGGCAGCTGCCAGATAGTGTTTGAGGCCTTTCTGCCATTTGCAAGGTTGTGGAAGTATTTGGTATTGCAATCCCCTGCTTTAAGCCAAATGGCTCTGCTTTCTAACCTCCACAGTTCCTCCTTTTCTTGCAGTATATTGATTTTTTTCTTTTCCAAGTTGCTCAATAGGGATTTTGATTCCTCTGTTATGAAACCAGTCCCCCTTTCATCCATGAATTGTGCAATATTTGTCTCTGTGTCCAAGAGAAGCTGGTCATCTCTCAGTCGTTTCCTTTTTGCCTAGGCCTCAGTCATTTTCTTAAGTCCATTGAGTCTGTCACAAAATCCGCTGCCTTTCTCTATGCCCTCAGAGGGGCCTGTGATCTCCAAAAGTCCGAGACCATATTAATAAAGTCCGGGTCTTGTAAATATCCAGCAAAAAAATTGTAAGGGGCGCGGGGCTTGTTAATGGCTCCACTGACTTGTAGAAGGATGGGTAGATGATCAAATAGACCACTTGAGCATACCCATTGTTGGTACAGGGGAAGTTTTTGAATTAGGTCTTCATGTACCAGGAATCTGTCTAATCTCTTGCCCAATGTTGCCTCCCCTGTTCTCCTGTTGTGCCAGGTGGGCGTTTTTTTGTTCATAGGAAAATCGACAAGCATGTGAGAGTCTAATAACATGCTCATCTATTCTGAGATGGGGTCGAGCTGAGCATGGTGTCCCCAAGATTCCCCAACTCCCGGAGAGAAGTTAAAGTCACCGCCCAATATGGTGGATCTTGTGATGAGGTTGCTTTCCAAAAAATTGTGCTAGAAGGCCAGCTTGTTCTGATTCAGACCATATATATTGATAATTCAAATAGGTATCCCAAACTCTCCCATGAAAATGTCCATACCCAAAAATCCCCTTCCGCCCCAAGAGTATAAGAGCTTGACCTTTCTAGGGTTGATTTCGATGACGAGGCTGCCAGAGTGACCATTTGCATCCATACCATGAAAAATCCAACCAGGAAGAAGTGCTTGAAGGGGAGCCAAATCATGGGGAACCAGTGGCCAAGGGCTCAATTGCTCTAAGTTCCCGTTCGATAGTGCATTGTCACCCCAGGGCGACATCTATGACAGCATATTGTATGGCCTAGTTGATCTTAGATGGGCGGCCTCTTTTTGGTTTATGGTTAGAGGACCGTCCAGGTGAAGAACCAAGGCCCAGGAGTTTGGTTTGAACCCGAGGTCGGAGGTGGTAGGGGTGTGATACAGAGCCAGTGGGGGAGGAAGAGGGGATGGGGAGGGCAACATCCATCCTGTGAGAGGAGGGAGTGGTGGAGAAGGTGGGGGGTGGAGGGGCAATGGAGCAGTGAATAGAGGGAAACGGGCCCAGATCAATAGATGACAGTTGTAAAGTGGAGTTCATAACAGAAAACATAACTTCTGATAAAATAGCAGAGGTCATGGGGAGAGATTCATTACCTAGAGCAGATGATGTATCCTCTGCTGTCTTGGACCGGGTGTGAGGTGGTGCAGGAGTCGATGTAGCCTTCCTTCTGTTGTTTTTCTTCTTTGTGCCTTCAGGTACCGCATTCGCAGGGGCCTCACTGTGAGTCACATCACTTTCTTTCTGATTGATGTCAGCTTTATTTTGTTCCATAGATGGTTGTTGTCTAGCACCTTTAGTTTCTGAAGTCACTCCTGAAAGTAGTGGACAGTCCTTGTAAAAATGGCCGACTTTGTGACATCTTCGACATTGAAACGGGACTCCTTCATAATCCAGCAGCTTCTTACACGAAAAGTGTCTGCGATGCAGGGTAATTTTCTCCTCCATCCTAGCCCTGGTGTCGAGGTGAACAAGGATTCTAGCCATGGTCATAATTCCAGTCTTCTCATAGGATTTATCATGCTTGAGATAGGTGCCCAACGCATCTCCTATGCGCTTGAATACTTGGGGTTTCCAGTATTGCATGGGCAAGCCCGACAGTCGAACCCATATAGGCCCGGTGCCCAATTGTTCTCGCTCCGGGTCAAATAGTGGATCCCAATGCTTCAGTAGAACCGACGCCAACTCAATATGCCAGAATTGGGATAGAATCCATTGTGTGTATTCAGGTCGATGAAATTGTAAGGCAAACCATCCCTTCGCCAAGACTCTAATGGCTAGTAATTCCTTTAGCAAAGATCCCCAAATATCCTCCGTCCATTGCTTTAATCTTTCCACAAAATATGTTCGACCGCGAACCCGGTCGACCAAAACCTTGCGAGCAGTGCCCATAGCATCCACCCTTTGAACGTCCTCCCCGAAAGTTAGGTTGATATCGGAGTCAATGGCTCGTAGGCACCTCCCTTTCTTCTGTTTTTCTGAGCGCTTGCCGATGGGGAAGTTCTTAAGGAGCTTGCGGCACGGGTTAGAGGTACTATGTTGAGCAAACCCGACCGAACGAGCAGGTAGGAGCGGGGAGTTGAAGCATCCTGAGCGGATGGGGGAGCGGGGGTTCAAACTGCAAGAACCGGGGTGAAAGGTGGGACGAGTGGGGCGCAGCGGACCATGAGGGTTTACCGGTGCAAATGAAATGGATGATGGGTTTGAGGGTAGAATGGTAGGCGAGGGCATAGGTAGGGAGAGCTGAGCAGAGGTCAGGAGAGGTGAGTCGAATGATGGAGAAGTCTGTAGGCAGGATCCCAGAAGATGGAGCGTGGCCGGTGAGAGAGGTAAGCATTCAAGGACTGGAAGGTCCACCAAGTTGACATCCGGATGGTGCTTCTTCCCTGAGCGCGGCGGGTGGGGTTGTATGCTGGAGGCAACTGTCGCTATAGCTGGTTCTTTGCCCCAGGGATCCATGGCTGGTCGGTTATTGTATGCCCAAATATCCTAATCTGGCATGGGGTCGTCCTCGTAGTCCACGAGGTCCTCCACAACCATAGCAACTTCACAAAATAGTGGATCCCAAATTGCCAACTAGGGGACCAACAGCAAAGTTGGAAGGATAAAACAGCATGAGAATGTCCAGCCGGGAAGGTAAAAAATCCTAGGGTATACCAGTAGCCAGGATACAAAGGGATAATAGTTGTCCACTCGAAGGGCCCGCGTAGTCAGAGACCCGTGAACCATGGACCCGACCTGTTACTTGCCATGGGGAATAGGGATTGAACGGAGATAATCTAGGGTTAGGTTATCGCCATTGCCACTGATTGCCAGAGCTCTCCATCCCTTGTAAAATTATCTGATTTCTTCATAACATTCATCATAATATATAACATTTATTTGTTCCATGAATCTTAAATGATGATCCCTACCTTGAACTTGAATTTATAACAATTATGACAAAAATGATGATAATAATGTATATCCATTATTGATAAGACCTTGAAGCATCTTCGTTGTTCTCTAAATCCACTAAAACCTATATCACTTGATTTCTTTTTGTTTTTGTATCAACAATTTCATTGGCCTTATCATACTTCTCATCCCACATTTCTTCCACTTTTTATTTGGAATGTGAAATTCTATGTAGTTATGATAAGTTATTCCTTTAAGAAAGTTCTTCTTACTATTGTTTTATGGTAATTTTAGTAACATGTTTTAAAACACTAAATGATATGGTGATTCTAATGAAGAAACCCTTTCTAATTAATTTGATCTTGTAAGGTAGGCTTTCAAATATTAACATACTTAAAAACTAGTTGAATGGGTTACTTATTGTATCATGGAGTGTGTATTTATATACTATATGGTTTTTTAGTCGCAAATTATCTTATAGTTGATTAATTTTTTACATTTATAAATATAAATTTTGTTTTCTCCCATGAAATAAACTTAGCCCTTCAATTTGGTAATCACTAGCTTGATTTTTCAAGAATGTCCCATTCTCTCAAATTCAAAAGGTTTGCCATATCATTAAGTTCTAAGTATTAATTCCCTCTAAAATATGTACTTAGACTTCCTATATAAGATTTTAAACTTAACTTATATTATTCTTTGGTTCAATGACCTTGAAAATTATTATACGATATCTTCTTCATCAACTTTACTAGATATACATCCTCTTCTCATTTTTTGAGCCACACTCTTTGACTTCTTTAGTAAACTCTCCTAATCTTCTAATTTTATTCCTAACACCTATTCTTTTTTAGTCACTTAAATATAGTTCATTCCCTTCTCATAATCCCTTTTACTTGACATTGGATTTAAAGCAATTAATGTTTGGTAAATGAGATATATGAACAAAAATATAATACCATCCTTGTTACAGTAAGGATCACTTTTAGTTTCGGATTTATATAGTCTTTTGAATAAATGGAAAATTGTTTCTAAAGAGAAGTAATTTTGAAAAAGGTCTTGAAGTGCTTCACTTGGTAAATATGATTTGTTATGAAACCAAACAAAGCTTCAAACGTAGATTCACTAGTAAAATTTGGGGTTATATCTAACAATAGATCATATTTATCACACACCCTTCAATCCTATGTCCAAATGGTTTTAAATTTTTTAATTTCTTAAACATGTGTTGGGGGCAAAGTGAAGAGAGATTATTGCTTGTGGGTCTACATTACTTGGGAAATACGTATATATTGAGAATTTACTCTCCAATTTCTCTAATTTTATTCTTAACACCTGTTCCTTTTAAATCAATTTTCTCTTTCCTTATGTTCTCACAATCTCTTTTAGTTGGCATTGGATTTTATTTCAAATATTTGGTCAATGAGATGTACGGAAAAATATATATCACCATCTTAGTTGTAGACACCACTTTTACTTTAGGATTTATATAGTCTCTTGAGGAAACTAAAAATTGTTGCTAAGAAGAACTAATTTTGAAAAAGGCTAAATGCTTCACTTAGTAAATGGAGAAATGGAGGTACATATATTAAAAATATATATATTTATGATTTTTTTTTTTTTTACATAATTAAATTAATAAAGCAATTCTTTTTTTAGTAATATGTATATTTCTTGAATAATTGATTATACATCTTTATATAAAGACATTAAAATATAATTAACATTTTAATTATGTATTATAAAAAATTAAAAATATGTTTAAAAAAATGACGTATTGTATTTAACTGTTTTAAGACATATTTAACACACATTTCTTATATACTTTTCAAATGACAATTTTTAAGTATTTAATTATTATATTTAACATTTAATATAATGAATGAATTTTTTTGCCATATAAATTCCATGATTTAACAAACTGGACTATTTATAGAATATATTTAACCACACTTTAAACTTATATACATATTTCAAATGAAAATTTTTAAACACTTAAATTATAATATATCATTAAAATTTGTATATAATTAATCAATTTTTTTTTGCCAACATAACTTCATGATTTAACATAACTTTGAAATTTTGCGCACAAATATATGCTCACATCGTATAATTAGGAAAGAAGTAAGTGGTCCATCAACCATACATTATTTATTTTCTTGCAATGAACAAACATCACATGTTGTATTTAGGGGAATTGTATTAAAGGGTCATAAACCACATATCCACATACTTGCAATCTAAACACTTTGCATGTGCACTGAATTCACCTTGCGCACACCATCGCTACTAACCAATTTGGTTTGCTAACCATTACAAGTATCTAGAGTAATTGCTTATAATTTACTTTGAAATTTTGCACACAAACATATGCTCACATAGTATAATTAGGAAATAACTAAGTGGCCCATCATCCACACATCATTTATTTTCTTGAAAGGAACATACATCATATAGTTTAATTAAGGGAATTGTAAAGGATCATTGCATTTCCACATCAATTTACACTTTGTATGCTCACAATTTCACTTGCACACACAATCACCCCACACATTAAGCTCACTTAAACTTTTTATAAAGGGGATCCTCTTTCCAAAATCTTTGTACCTAATTTATTTCAGCTTGTATTATTTTGTTCCACGCCCTAAGTGAAGCAAATCCTTTCTAAAAACAACCTTAACCTGAACACACTAAATTCTCCATAGGGGCCACAAGATAATTTATAGTTTAAGCTAGGACCATGGTGATAGGTAACACATAAGCTGTCATGGTTTTTTTTCATATTGAAACATAGAAAGTCATCTTTTCAGGAGCTTAAAATCCTGCAGCATCCAGTGACAAATCTGGTACATGGAAAGAAACTCGTGAAGGGGGTAAGGCCTAGGTGGCAGATTATCATGGACCTTCATGTTGTCTCTCGACATGTGGTAGGGATCATAGGTCAAAAACTAACAACCAAAAGCTAAGATTCATCCATTCCCACTAGATGCGGGTTTATCGTCAAATCTTAGGGCATCTTTCCCTATACGTTGAGGTGCAAGAGCACTTAGACCTGAGGTGATCTTGGTTAGGCTATTGGAAGTGTCGCCAGCTCTTTCAGGATGTAGACCTAGTGTGTTTGGCCACTATAACCCTCTCCATAACTTGGTTGGTTTTTTCGTTGTTGGAAGAGTCACTAGTGACATCTATGATGTGTCCCCAATACTCTATTCTAAAATCTTCATGAGATTCGGTTACTACTTGAGCGGAAGGATGTTAGGTCTTTTCAGGAATTTTTCTCATATGCAAAACCTTAGATCAACCATTTTTGTTGATTCTTTCACAGCTTAGAATTAAAGTGAAAGTTAACCATTTATTTTTCGCTTTTTCTTATGTATGTGATTCATTTGGTTTTCCTAAATAAAGCATGTGTTCAAGTATGCTTACAAATGCAATAGTCGCAGGTGTTGTTGATTTCTTTCCTTCTTGCCAATTGATTTATTGCTCGAAATAAAATTCTTGTCATTAGTTGCATGTTTCATAGGGATTATATCATCTTTAGGTGCCTCCTAGAACAATTCACATCATCATGAAAATCCTCTTACCTTTCATACATGTTGAATTCTTTTACCTTTCATCATATTCTGAACCACCCTTTCTATTGATAGAGGGACCAATAATTTTACTGCTGCGCTCTTCTTCGACCCATATTTCCTTGAGCTCAAAACCTTTTTGTTTCATGTTTCAACTTAGAACCCCCGGTCCATGTCAACTTATGCTACCTAGCTACCAAGTCTCAACTTAATTTTCATTTGACTTTTCCCTAGGGTTTGTGACTAACCATAGGGTTTCCAATTTTTTTTTTTTTCAATGGAACAGTTATGTGACTACCTAATAGAAATCACTTATACGACTTTTTTCACAATTATTTGTTAAGAAATAATTAATGGATCAATTAAATACATAAAATATTGTGGATACCCAAATACAGAAGCAAATAAAAGAGAGACACATATATATGTGGTTCACCCAATTAGGGTTAAATCCATGAAGAAACAATCAGTCCTTCTATTTTTATTATCCAGCAAAATGAAGAGATACAACCTACAACAAACCTATTGTAATTTCATTTTCGCTCACACACATCCTACTCTCTCTCTCTCACTCAGAATAATCATGCACAGTCGCAACACAATTCCCTCATATAAACCAAGGGTTGCCTTCTAAGGAAAAAACCATAAATTAACATAACTTCTACCATCAGATCATCCACCTAATGAATGACCCAGATTCACTATGAAAATACAATATTTTACAAGGAAACTTTTCATCTATTTTTAGCTTTTGGGGTGCTTCCCCTGAACCCTCACTAGGGGTCTTATAAAAGTCTTCGTCACCCCTCATCAACCCCCTTGACGTTGATTAAATGGGTGGAGTTGTTTCCCCATTAGGAACAAGGATCCAACTTGACTGAAACAAAAACCTCTAATCAATCAGGAAGATAATTAGGCTCCATAACCAACAATCTCCCACTTGGAGACTAATTATAGCAACTACATTGCTGCTTCACTTGTTAGAAAATGCTTCCACTTTGGACCCGGTTGTTTCTCATCTTCATCATCATACTTGAATACAAATTGAAACTAAGAAGAATCTCAATTTCTCCCTGGTTACAACTTTTGTTAACATGTCTTCAGGATTCTGTCTAGTGTGTATATTTCCCAGCTTCAACTCTCCATCTTCCAACACTGACCATATGAAATAGTACTTGAGCTATATATGCTTAGTCTTGGAATGAAATGTTGAATTATTTACAAGATGAATGGAACTTTGAATGTCATTGTATAACCTGCAGAGCTCCTACTTCTTTTCCAACTCATCCATGGACCTTTGTAACCAAATCATTTATTTACTAGCCTTTGTAGCAGCAACATACTCTGCTTTTGTTGTTGATAGTGCAACAATGTTTTCCAACTTTGAAACCCAACTGACAATTTTTGCACCTACAGTAAACACATATGTTGTGGTTCTCCTCATGTTATCTCTATCACCTGCCATATTTGCATCAACATATCCTTGTAGAGCAATTTTTGAACCACCAAAGCATAATGTTTGATTGTTTGGTACCTCTCAAATATCTAAGAATCCACATCACTTCCATCCAATGCTCTTTTCTTGGATTGTTCATATAGTTACTTACAGCTCCCACTAAATGTGCAATATTTTCCTTTTGTAGACCATTTCATACATTAAGCTTGCAATTGTTGATGCGTATGGAACTTTACACATACAATCCATCTCTTCTTAGGTGTTGGGACACATCTCCTTACTTAGCTTTAAATGTCTATCCAAAGGTGCACTAACTATTTTTTCATTCTGCATATTAAACATTTCCAACACATTTTCTATGTACTCACTCTAAAATGATGTTAATTTGCAATTTTTCTTGTCTCTAGTTATTCTCCATTTGAGCACATTTATTTCCTATTTCCTATGACAATGAATTTTCCAATTTCCTTTTGAGCACATTTATTTCCTACATGTTAGACCCTACAACAAGCATTTCATCTACATACAATAGAAATATAATATAGCTTCCATCATTTGTATTTTTAAGATAAACACAATGGTCAAAGTGACATCTAGTATAACCTTGTTTGGACATAAAATTATCAAGTTTTAGATACCACTTCCTTGGAGCCTATTTTAAGCCATACAATCTCTTCAATTTTCACACTAATTTCTCCTTTCCTTTGACCTCATACCCTTATGGCTGTTGCATATATATTTCTTCCTCCAAATCCCCATGGAGAAAGGTTGTCTTTTCATCCAATTGCTCAAGATGAACGTCTTATGTTGCCACTAGACTTAAAATAGTTCTTACTAAAGTTATTTTAACAACAAGAGAAAAAATTTCATCAAAGTATTTACCTTTATTTTATGCAAACCCATTCACCACAAGTCTATCCTTATACATATGTTTTCCTCCATCTTCTTCCTTCAAGATGTAAACCCATTTATTCTGCAATGTTGTTTTACCTACAGGCAACTTGACTAAGTCCCAAGTCTGGTTATGCATCAAGGATTCCATCTCTTCTTCTATGGCTTGATCCCACTTCTTCCTAGTTTTATCTGCAATGCTTCTTCATACCTTTCCGGTTCACCAGAATTAATAAACAATACATAATATAATGAAGATGAGTATCATTTAGGGGGTATACTTATCTTGGTAGATCTTTGAACACCACTTTCAGTTGTTTTAGGTGTATGTTGTTGTTGTGGTTGTTGTTATTTTTGTGGCTGCTGATCATTATGGTTTTTAGGCACCTTTACTTTTTCTGTGATTTCATCAAGCACTGCATATTTTTTGTTTTTCTTTTCCAATTTCTTTTCCTGTATTTGATCATTATACAAGACCTTTTCATTTAATATGACATCTCTTCTCCTAATGATTTTTTGATTTTCATAATCATATAAGCGATAACCATAATCATTAACACCATATCCAATAAAGGTACATTTATTTAATTTTGCATCAAGCTTTGTTCTATTTTCTTTATTAATGTGGACAAAGGCTTCACAACCAAGAGTATTTAAAAATGAGTAGTTTACCTTTTTACTTGTCCATGCCTCCTA